>VUQS01041807.1:0-10289 GCA_015108495.1 Heterochromis multidens | reverse complement strand
GGGCACACCACACACACACACACACACACACACACACACACACACACCACTGTACCCAGGAGGGCTTTAACAACTGGCCATAAATATTTCCCTTTTTGCAAATCAAAGGTCTGGTGAACTCTGTTAGTTTGCCTGTGTGCGTGTGTGTGTGTGTGTGTGTGTGTGCGCGTGTGTGTGTGTGTGTGTGTGTGTGTGCGTGTGTGTGTGTGTGCGTGTGTGTGTGCCCGTGTTTGTGAGTGTGTAAGTGACACAGTGAGAGAAAAAGAGAGAGGAGAGGGGAGCAATAGTTCAATATTGACACAGCAGCCATGGAGCCTCCTCACATTAATATTAGATGATATTATCTCTAATATGGAGGAATGTTCTCTTATTTTGCTCCACATACAGTAGACACACACATACACACTCATTCTCTCTCTCTCTCTCTCTCTAGCTTTCTCTTTCATGTTTCCATGACTTCAGAGAATATTACACTGACTTACATTTAATTTGTTGTAACTTACCCTAATTGTAACCATAACTACTAGTTGGTTACCCCTTACCCTAATCTGTCCTAACCTACATTATGGGGACTTCTGTTTTGTTCCTTTAAAGATAGGACAAGTCCCCATATCGTGACTGTGTAAACTGATTTAGGTCCTAACAACATAAGTAATACCACTGTGCACAAAGACATACACACAGACACACAGGAAGTTATGCCTGTCGTTGTTTTTATAGCCGTATCTATCCTTGAACTGTTCCTTAGAGCTTTTTGTCCAATTTATACTTGCAGTCTAAACGTGGACAGTCCAAAGAGCTACTGATACGCTGCGACACACCTTAGTTCACAAAATGTTCACGACTCATTAACCATATCCAAAACTGGCACATTGCAAAACAATGTGACAGAGATACACTGGACTTATCTGAACAGACTTTTTTCCCCAACCAGCATGAAATGAAAAGCACCAGAAAACTATTGCAAGCATTTTTAACTTGTCTTCATTTCTTTTTTCTCCTCACACAAAGCTTTTCTGTTAATATAGTCTCAAGATATTTGCAGTGGAATTTCTTTTATTTTCTAAAATTGCAGCGATGTGATGTGATTTAATCCAAATGGATTTTACAAGTCTCAGAAATGAAAAAAAAGAAGCTTTTTTCACACATAAATTCTCAACAAATTATCAACATAAACTAAGTTGACAGCTTTAAAGTAAAAAATTACAGTAGTGCAATTCAGAAAATTCTTGCTTAACCTAGGTTTTAGTGGCTTATCTGTTCTCCTGAATAGCTAACAGATTAATTAAATACACATATTTTCTTTTGTTGCTTATAGTTAAATTGTCCAGGGGAAAGATACTGAACCTCAAAATTGCTCCAGATGGATCTATTTACAACAAGACTTCACAAAGTCACTGACAAGAAATAGTCCTTAGGTACTAATTGCATCTTCTTTTTATAAACACATTTTTCTTTTCATATGATTCACCTAAGTTTGTCCTTGTGGTTTTGATCTCTTACAGCAATTATACAGGCTTCAGTTTCTTATTGTGGAACACAGTCCTTTACGAAAAAAATGGCAGATAAATTGTAGCCTACACTGCAAAAGGCTGTGAAAATTATGCCCTCCCCTACCCCATTTTTCTCTTAGATGAACTTTGAAAGGAATGTGTCCTTCTGGTTTTGACCCTTACATTCATTACTATATTACTATGGGTTTCAGCTTCTCTGTGATGCGCGTCACAATGCTTTCATTGTTGTGTCAAAAACTGCAACACTGGCAGCTGAAATCTCGTGAGCCTGCACAGTTAATTAACCAGAGCGAAATATGTTTTATGCAATCATTTGAGTAAAGCATGCAAAATAACCACAAATTAGAGTCACAGCAGAAAGAAAATGGTTCATTTCATTCTGATTTTGATCAAAACAGATTCTGTATCTTTTTTAAGCAATGAAAAAGCAATTACTTTGAAAATACTTTCCCCACACGGATCACAATTTATCTCCCAAGTAGAATATTGAATGCAAAGAAATTGCACTTTGATTTTTTTGTCTCTGTTGTGCAACTTTACATCTAGATAATGAAACCACATGTTTGTGGTGTGTTGGTGTGTCTCTGTGTATGCGTGTGTGCATATATAACAGCATAACACTACATTTACAATACAGAAATCCAAACATTTACATGATCGGACCACAGTACCATGATATCCGTATGTATGTGTAATAAGAACTAAATCATCATTAAAAAAAATAACATTGACACATTAAAAAGATACACCAACAAAGAAGAAATATGCAGGAAAAAAAACCCACCTGCCTACGCCTCAATTAATACTGTGTGTACATTTGTCTAGACACGCACTCATTCTGAGGGTGGGTGTCAGAAAATCTACCAGAATAAAAAGTTGCTGAATATAAGTGCCTCTTGGCAGAAATGAAAAAAAAAAAAAATTCGAGAGCTCCTTCAGCTGGCTGCAGACGCACAGATGGATGACTGATTTCTTTATTCCCACCTCTGAAAAAGCGCAGCCTGTAGCAACAGTTTGTGACATAATCTTGATAAAATGTCAAAATACTGAAGGCAGAATAAAACTCAGACTAGACTTGAGAAAACATGTTTGAAAATGTAAAGGAGTGATTGTGAGAAAGAAAACGAGACTGATGCAGAAAAATGAGGAGTTGAAAAGACAAAAAAGCAAGAAGAGAGAAGCTGACATGCTAAGATGCCTGAAGAGAAACAGAGTACAGATAAAAGAAAAAATATCTACGAACAAAGCAGAAGTAAATAAAGTAACCATGTGAGTTAACGAGCAAAAAAAAAAGAAAAAAGAAAAGAACAAGAAAGAGGAGATGCTAAAATAAAAAAAGGTGAATTAAGAAAAAAGTAGTGAGTGGTGAGAAAGGGGAGATGATGCTGATGATGCAGAGGAGCAGATAAAAATACAAGTGACATTTCTCTTGATGGTGACAGGAGCGACGGTGATGTGTTCACTGCCTGACCTTCAGCTTTATTGGCGTGTGTGTATGTATGTGTGTTTATGCAGCCTGGTGGGCTCAACACCTAACTGAGGGTGACACAGCCACACAGAAGAGAGCTTAGAGCCCCCAGTTCTACCAGCCAGCCCGGTCCTCACACAGCACAGCTGGCCCTGTCACTTCCACTTATCCTGCCAGGCTCCAAGTTCACGTGTACAGTAACACAGTGTTACTGTACACGTGTGGCTGTGTGTGTATCCAGTACAGTGCTTAGTAAAAGCCAGATGGAAAAGCTTGTGAACATTAAGGTGCATAAAATTTATTTTTACAATCCCACTGCAATACCTAACCATAAATGATCAGAGTATCTGTAAATTTTCTGCTAGGGTTACCAGGTTAACTACTGGTGGAGTTAAAGCAAGAATGGAGGCTATGAAATCTTTTTAAACTTTTAGCTGAGATGGTAACTTCAACTCTTAATATTATGCAAAGCATCAGAACTTGCGGCTAGGACTGGGGTTTAATATCATTTTATAAATTATGAGCAGTCAATTCATAATTACTGACAGAAAATTATTGTGAAAACTATTCTGATTTCCAGTGTCATTTTGTTGGGTTGTTGGTTAGACTACCCAAACAGTCTTAGAAACAATTAACTGGGATTTTAGCCTTAAAAACAAATACAATCAGACTGATGTATAATAAAAACAATTAGTTGCAACTCTGAACGTAATCCTAAATTAATATATTTGGATGATTCTTCAGTAAAGACAAACAGCCAAAACAGTTGCAATGTATGCATATACTCTGTTATGTGACAAATAGTAATAGAGAGCAAATGCCAAATATAGGCTCCAGATGACTAAAAAATGTTTTTCCTGAAGAATTACATATTTTCTACTTAGCTGACAACCTGTAAGATGTTTTGTTGCAAATGGAAAAAGATGGAGGAGCTCTAATAATCAACAAACTGTATCTTTGTGGAACTGGATATGAAAAATGGAAAGAGTGATGAGAAAAAAATAAACCTTTTTAGAGCTGGAACTCAATATTCTTGGAAACAATTTGATTTTAGGTTTGAAAAACAAAACACAAGTCCATTTATTTTGAGTATTTCACATTGCTTTTACATTAACCTGCTAATGCATAATTAAGCCTGTCGAAACTCTTTTTTTTTTCTGTGTGCTTAAAACACGGACTGCATGCATTCATGCTTTTCACACATTGGTGGCTGAAACAGTAACACTTTTACAATACATTTCCCACTTCCAGGCCATTAGCTAACACTGCTTATACTTATGCTCTTCTGTTGAACCCGTCCCCCCAAAACAGCCATTAGCAGTTCCTGAGAATAATCTGTGTCCTCTACTTCACCACTAGACTTGTTACATAGAACTCAAGTAAAGCTAAATTATCCAGTGCCATTTATAATATCATATAAAGAGCACTTGTTTAATTTCCCATTCTCTTCTTTCTGCTGTTTACAGCAAAAAGGCTAAAAATCATTAACAGCTGATATTATTGAAAACAAATTAAACAAAATGTTCTTCTTCCTGTTGATTCCTTTGTGTTGCTGGCATAAACATAAATAAATAAGGACAACAACAAAATACACAAAAAAATCTGTTATGGCGATCAGTGATTGGCCAAGTTGTTATTGTAAACATAGCCAAGAAACAGTTCCTGATATTTTCTCCCCGTCTTCCCCAACCCTGCTTTGTTTATAACTGACCAGGAAATATCCGCATACAAAGAAATTAATAACTAATACAACCAATGCATCACCAAGTCTGAAAAACAATGAGAAACATACATGAGAGCACACCTACACGTGAAATGAGCAGGAGGAAAAACTGGGTGAATTACTGCAAATTGTAAACAAAGAAACAAAAGTGGTCGGTAAGAAATGGCTTGAGTCTCAGAAAATCAGCATAGTGGCTTGTCAGTTAACTGCAGTTCACAGGAAATATTATCTACTCCCTGAAATGAAGCTTTGAAACTTACTTTTACAACTCCCAGATTTTGTGGAGGCCACATAATCAATAACTAACCAGAAAGATAATAAGTGATCTGTGTAGTTTAGGAACAAGTTAAGAATTTACAGGGTAGCTACATTTCTAGATCTGGCTTTTAGCATTTATCCCTTTAGCATTTATGGAGTTACTGTCAACAAATCTGATTCAAAAAATACCGTAAGCTACAATGTATCCTTCAAATAAGTATTTTAAGTAAGTAAGTAAGTCAAATATCAAATATAGCCTTATATATAGCACATTATTCCTTTGTGTCATAAAGCTCCATTGTTGTCCACAAACTAATATAAACACATCAGTGAGCCACACATGTTGCATTTGGTTACATTATTTATTTATGTCCATGAACACACACACACACACACTGTAGTTTATTTTAACTCAACATACATACACCAACATACACCATGCTGCTTGTAAAATGACTCACTAGAGCACCAAATGTGGATTAATCCACCACTGAAATAATCCCCAATAAATGCACCATTTCCTCCTGTCTGAGTAATATTTGCTTAAAAAAATGCAATGTCCAAATGTTTTGGGGGGGATTACTGAGTCTTAAAAAACGTCCTTGCGCTGTTTAAGATTAAAAATTGAGAACCAATGGCCTTGGAGCATCAGGGAGTCAGACTGTACTGAGAGGCAGAAAATGCATTTTTGGTTTTGGTCATTTAATGGTGATTTACTATTCAAACTATTGGATTAAAAAAAAACCACACAAAAAAAAAAACAGACTAGCACCAGTCTGGCCTTTAAATAAAACTTTGCTTTGATGTTTCTTCATAACTCACATCTGGGCCACAAAAATGTAAATTCTGTCATACTGCTAGAAACTGCTGACAAGCCTCCACATGCGCATAACTAAATTCTCCCACGTCTCCTCTTCTAATATGATGATAGACTTAATTTTACACGATGCTGACAGACTCCTTCAGGCTGTGGACACATTGTTTTTTCTTTTTTTTTTTTTTTTTTTAAAAAATTTTTTTTTTTTTTTTTTCACCCCTAGTTTTAGTTTTTAGTGTTAGTTCACTAAAATAACCTTAGATTAGAGTAAGTAAAATTGGAAGAACCAGAACAAAATGAATAAATGTGCCCAGCTCTTGAACAGAGCTGCAACAATTGGGTGTTAAATAAATAGGCAGATAGAAAAAAAAAATTGTGGGCATTTTTCACAGTTCCTTAGAAATCATATAAATAATTGACAAAATAATCAATAATAATAAAAACCTCATACTGTAATCCATAGATTGATGGATATCAGCAAGTAAAGCCATATTGAGTCTGTTTCTATACTCTCCTTTTTTCCTCCTCTTCTTTATAGTTATATTTTTAGTTGTTTTTATATCTTTATAGAATGGGAACAGGAACAGTGGGCTAATAAGGATAACTTAACTTTTGAAGCTTTTGTCTTGAGAAAAACCTTCAGTGCTTCAGGGCCTGGAGAGCTGCCGGGCTGAAATTCTGCACCAGGAGTTTAAGAGCAGTGTAAATGTGGAGAATTTACAATAGACATCAGAACTATTCAGTGTTTCCCATGAAGCACCAAGTGCATCCTGGGATTGAAACTTTTCCTTAAAAAGCTGTTTTATCCATTACAGCGTTACTATGACAACCACAGTTTTATATTTATGGAGATATAAAATCTAGGAGTAATTTCTGCATGTGGCTGCAGTCCTCCCTGTTTTTTTTTTTGTTTTTTTTTCCCCTCCACTTTTCCAACATAAACATTCGGGGGACATAAATACATGTTCAGAAAATTGAAAACACAACCTAGTCAATCTGAAATCTGCGATGAAGCCTTTGAATAGCAGGCTATATGCACACTTGCACTCCCCACACTAACACGTTGTGTGGGCTTGGGCTTTGGAGCCATTGCCTCAGGTTGTCCGTTAGTTAGATTGAAGCAAATGAAACTGACCCCCAGCACCCCCTAAATGCAGCAGCAAGCAGTTGGCAGACACTGACGGCCGGTCATTTAATTAACCGACCTGCTCCACTGGGTTGAAATGGAGACACACTTAATTAGCAAGGGTTTGGTTTCTCTATGGCCATTATAGTGACATTTAGAGATCCATCTTTGACATGCCTTTTCTTACTGTACTCCCTCCCTCTTCTTCTCCTCCTTTTTCACGGTCCCATGGTTGGAACGAAAGCATTGGATGCCTGTGCAGAAGTGAGTTGCCATGCCTTGCATGTTAAACAAGGTTCAAATTATGGAGATTTTATTTGAATGTATTATTTGCTTATGTTTTATGCCTTTTCTCCCTTTTGGCACTCAAATTGTGAACTGCTTTTTTTTTTTTTTTAAATACAGAGAAATGCATCCAAAGACTAACAAAGACCAGATCTTTAACAGGCTTTTGAAAAACAAGGCGCCAAAGACACTCCCCTACCACCTTGACGTTGTCATTGGCTGTTCGCTAACTGAATTGAAGAGTTTGTGATAACTGCACAAACTAGCTGGGAAGTCATCCTTGTAAATTGTTTGGGAAAGCTAAAAATACCTGGCAGGTGATTGGATGAACCACATCGTTATTGCCACAGCCATAGCTGCGACCTTATCGATCAGTAGCTACTGGATTGGTCTGAACTGCCTGTGGTTTAACAGACAAGTGTGGTGAGATATATTCTTTAGTGGTTGTGATTGTGTAAATATTGTGAATTCCTTGCAGTTGAATGGTGCAATCATTTGAGGCCTTAAAACATTTTTATAAATTCTCTTCTAATCACATGTATTTGTTTTACTGATATAAATAAATACATAAAAAAAACTATCTTTATTTCCCTAATGTAGCATTTGGCTCTCACTAGAGAAGTGCATTTGATATTTGGCTTCTAACTGAGCTGCACATAGTTATAATTAAAAGGACCTTCATTATATTCTGTAAAACATTCTTGTTAGTGCACCAGGTTCATCCCCATAGAAAATGAATACATCCTTAGGCTTTTTTTCTTCTTCTGTTCTTCTGGCCTGTGTGTTGTGGAGCTGTAAACTGCAGGTGTAATTATTTCAGCCCTTTTTGGCTGCCTTGGGAAAATACAAAAATCTCACTCCCGCTCTCTCTTCCTTGCCCTTTCTCCCCCAGTTGCCTGTTCCTGACTTTGTAGCATTCAGTAAAAAAAAAAAAATCAAGATGGGAGGCGAGGTTGGGGATAAAGACATGGCTAGGATCTGGGGGAAAACAAACATGCACACACACACACACGCACACACACACACCAGAGGGTAAACTCTAATGCTGCATTCTCGGCTCCCAGCCCTCTGTAGTGCCATGAGCGGAGAGTTGGTTGGGGACAGGGAGGAAGCAAGGGAAAGAGGAAAAGGAGAGAAGCTGTATACTAGCAGCATGGAGGAAGAAGCAGTTACTGTCCCTCGGGCTTTAATATTAAGCCTTTATCTGTCAGCTGTATAGAAACCAGTCTCTCAGGCCCTACAGCTCCAAAACATCTAGACTGCAGCCTAATGTGTGGATTTAAATTTTGTGTGTGTGTATGAATGTGACCTTCACGTTCATGGAGAATAGTTAAGCTATACAGTGCACAAAGGCACTCTGCAGGTTTTCTTTTTCATAGCAGTCATACCTATTTGACTCAGCTGGTACAGTGAATATAAAATTGTGTCTCAGGGATGCTCACAGTTTGCCCTCTAGTGTGTTCACCGATGAACCATGGACCACCGAAGACAGCCCTAAAGACAGGATTAATGTGTAGAGGTGTGTGTGTGTGTGTACATTTTTGTGTGCAGACTTCCTAGTGCAATTCCAAATTAGCATGGCTCTCAGCTCCACTCTGGCCTTTGAAGATCGATGAATTGCTAATAAGTGTATTCCCAAATCTACTCAAATTTCTACTTATCTTCCTCTTTTTGCCTTCCTCTCATCTTTATTCTCTGCAGTCTGATCCCTGCTTTTCTTTACTACTACTTTTCCCTTTAAAAGAAAAAAAACCTACACGAATGACTCTTGGTTTCTCTGTCCTGTGGTTTGTGTCATCAGTCATCTGTCTGGATTTCCTTCCCTGCATCCCTGGGAACAGAAGAGTCACTTTAAATAAGAAGAGCCTCTTAGGGTAGTTTATGGCATCCCCAAGAGGGCCTGACTGAGGAGATGAAGTGGTAGAGCTAATTAAATGGATACATATGGTTCCTGTGTTGATATGAAATGGGTGGAAAGAGGGTGGCAAAGTTATGGAGAAACAATGATAAAGAGAGGGAGGGCTTTGGGATAGGACTCAACACATCACCAGTACAGTCCAAAGACGTGTCCTAAAACTCATGGTATACTATAGGATTGACAGGACTGCAAAAAGTTGTGATATGTTAGTCCTTCTCTCTTCCTACAACTAAGAAAGTAGCGGGGTGAGTTACAGGTCTACATAAGGCTACAAAAGGGCTTAAATGAGTCAGATATTCTCATATGTCAAGCAGTATTTCCCTGTGTATCTCAACAAACATGGATCTTCACACCAAATGTACCACAGCTCTGAAAAACTACCAAGTTCTGATATTTAGTTGTGTAACTCACTGTTTGAGCTTCCACTGAGGTTTGGCCATTCCTGCGAACCACTCAACTGTGGTTAGGATTAACCCCAAGGTGGATAGCTTTAAAAACTGGTCTAATGAGACAAAGACTGGTGCTCTGCGATCAATGCACAAGTTGTCTGAATGCATTTCTTCCCATTTAGAGCTAGGGTTCTCCTTTTGATGTGGCATTAGAGACAACTTGTATTTTGGACCTTTTTTGAAGAGCAATGCAGTCATTCAATTTTCAATTTTCAATTTTATTTATATAGCGCCAAATCACAACAAAAGTCGCCTCAAGGCGCTTTATATCGTAAGGTAAAAACCCTACAATAATACAGAGAAAAACCCCAACAATCAAACGACCCCCTATGAGCAAGCACTTGGGAACAGTGGGAAGGAAAAACTCCCTTTTAACAGGAAGAAACCTCCGGCGGAACCAGGCTCAGGGAGGGGCAGCCATCCGCCGCGACCGGTTGGGGGCGAGGGGAGTGAGACATGCTGTGGAAGAGAACCAGAGATTAATAATAGCTCATTAAATGCAGAGAGGTGTAAAAACACAAGGTGAGTGAACAGAGGTGAGAAAAAGAGAAACGCTCAGTGTATCATGGGAAACCCCCAGCAGCCTAAGCCTATTGCAGCGTAACTAAGGGAGGATTCAGGGTCACCTGATCCAGCCCTAACTATAAGCTTTGTCAAAAAGGAAAGTTTTAAGCCTAATCTTAAAAGTAGAGAGGGTGTCTGTCTCCCGAATCCAAACTGGGAGCTGGTTC
>VUQS01041801.1:3205-16724 GCA_015108495.1 Heterochromis multidens | reverse complement strand
CCGATGCATACTTGATAGAAGGGGCGGAGCGAGAACACATCCGGGCATTTTGAGCGTACTTGACTTGATGCGTACTTTAAATTGGAATAGTACTTGGGCTGCGACTGATGACGTTTCACAAGTTCACAAGAACACAAGTACACACAAGTACGCATATTGAGAAACGGCCTCAGTGCTGACCATGATATTTATCTTAAAAAACAGGAGGGAAGAAAAGAGTTTGGGCCACTCTGTCATCGTCACAGACAGAGCAAACTTTGATATAAAATGTATAATTTTTTATAATGTCCGCTGTCATGATTTACCCAACTTGAATTTTCATTAGATGAAGCTGGAATCATAATTTTGCATTTGATTTTAAATCTTATTATTCAGCTCTAACCTGAGAGCGACAAAATGTAGGTAACAGAAAGTGAAGATAAAAATTTGGAGAAACAGATCAAACACAGTTTATTGATGGACCTGTGATATTAGTTACCCAGATGGCAAAATACTCCAGAGTGGATCTCCCCCCCAAGTCAGTTTTTTATTAAATAAAAATTTTTTGCTACAGTTTATAACCATTTCATTTTTTTCAATAATTCCGATAATAATAATTCTATTATTTCTGCCATTAGTGGATAAAAATGCTTAAAGACAGAAAAACTCTGCTTTAACGTTCTCAGTGTAAGAATTTATAATTTGATCTAAAATTAGCCTTCACTGATAGATGATGGCTTCATGACAGTGTTCGTGTTCTTTTTTTCTTGAAGAAATTAAGGAGACATGCTATATATTTTATGAAGATTTAATAAACTCAAGCAGTTGAAGATAAAAGTTACAGCGCTGGACTCTTATGTGAACAGGTGGTCCGCTCACAAAAAAGATAACCCCAAATGGGTGCAATAGTTTTTATACTACATCCAAAACAAATTATTTTTTTGACTGTCTTTCACTTGGAAGCTCTTGATGCATGCTCAATAATCCAGGTAAAAGAATCCCAAAAAGCTGAATCTGTTCATCTGGACGTATGTGAAATACGTGGACTGAAGACACACTTCCAAGAGCAGACACACTTGGTCGGTGTTAAGAGTGGTCCTGTTGCTGAGGTTGGGGTCATCCTGTAATCTCTTACGAACTACCTCCACTGCTGAACACAAGTGAAGAGAGATGTAACATCATACAAGACCATTGTTTCATCTACCTCCATAATGACATCTCTTACCTTCTCAACAAAATCCAAAGTGTTCTGGATGTGGTGTTTGGAGCTGCCTACCGCCATCTTACAATGCTGTGATCGCAGCCATTCCCCAACTCTCTGTGAACGGTACTCATGGCCATTGATCAATGGTCATGACAATTTGCATATTAATGATCATGAAACTGACCTCATTGCCCATTGTTACTCAGTGGTGTTAGTTTCAGTCATTATGCAAATGTACTGTTTATAAGGTTGGAAACCTGCAGTCAGCTGAGACTGAAGAAGTCTCTTGGATAGTGACAAAACATTTCTCCCACTGAAAACGCTACGTCCAGATGAACAGATTCTGCTTTCTGAGATTTCCTTACCTGGATTATTGAGCATACATCAAGACATTATTTGTGTCACTTTTTTTAAAATCAGGACCACTTCCCTACCTTTAGGATTTCTCCATCGGCGTAAATCACATACATGGTCACCTCGATGTTCTTCTGAACGCTCTTCCCTCCTCTCTCAAAATCTCCTCGCTCCAGTGTCAGGTACAGGTCGTTCCGGATGTCGCCTGGGACCAGGAGAGACACATTACCACCTGAATATGTATATAAACTACAGTTTATTGGATAGTTCACCCAATAAATAACACAGATGGTTATTCTAACTGTAAACTTAAACTTTAACACATTAAAAACCATCACTATTCTTTGCATAAAGAGGCAAATGTGTCTGCAAACGTGAAGCATGCACAGGGTGTTACACACATTTCAAACTGACACACACAAGACTAATGACTTGTGTTAACTTGTCTGGATTCATTTATCACTCCTCGCTTGTCCTTATAGAGGAGGTGTCACCTTTAACGTATAAAGACGGGAGTTAAATACTCACTCCATCACTGCCTGAGGGGAGCAGTGGCTAATGTATGTGAACGAGGTGTGAAAGACACTCCTACATGTGGGATGTGCAGTCCTGCTGTAGAGGGAAGTGTAGGGTAAATGTTCATTTCTTTGCCTTTAAGAGAATTCAAGCAATAGAGCAGAATGTGAGCAATACAGCTTTTTCATGATTTGGCTTTGGGGTTGACTATGGCTCTATTCATGTCCTTTAGTTTGGGCATGTAGCAGTTTTTAGATGTGAACAGTTGAATATAAAGATATTATTGGCTTGCAGGGCTGCTAAAAAAGGAGGAGGGCCTGGTACTACGCTCTAATAATGATGATGCACTAAAAGCACTTCTAATGATATAATGATAAACTCCTGAAAGCTGGTATGAAGGGGTAGATTATCTATAAAGACATGAATTGTTTTTGTAGCAGTCTGTGGGCACTGACTGACTTCTGGAGCCTCTGCTGGACGTTAGAGGAACTGCAACTTTTGGCACTTCATTTGCTTCATTTTTTAGCCCTGAAGTTTGTGGATTTATTTATTTATTTATAGTAACTGGGTGATGATTTCAGGAGAGAGACATTACTGTTGAGTTTTTTAATCCATTGTTTTTGGTGCTTTGAGCACCTCGAGGTAAAAACCATCTTGTTCCTTTTGATTCAAGAGAAGGCAGAGATTTGTGCAGCCGACATCTCCAAAACAGGGCAGCTCACAGCAGCATAACCGAAACAGACAAACAGCTCTACAGGCCAGAGGAACAATTATATTTTGGCAGTGAACTGTGCCTTTGGCATGTTGAATATTTGCTGCAGTCGCATATTTCTGTAGGCGAATACGTGTACCTGTCATGTTTTCTGTCACATGGTGTTGGAGTAGTGGCTGCATGAATTAGTACAAAGGAGAAAGGAGAGGGGTTTGCTTGAGATTGTTGAGATCACTGCACTTAAGCTTTAGCAGCATCACTGCGTCGTATTGGTGTTCAGAGTTTATCTAAAAAGCATGAAAACCATTTCTTACACTTTCTGCAACAGTTTGTTGGTAAGGCACCGTTTCTTTAACAGAATGAAGCTGCGCTCAGTGGATACAGAAAGCATACAGCAGTGCTTTGCATGTACTTCAATGTGATAAATGGCCCTATTCCCCAGATGCTGCAGCATTCACATACATACACAGACCTGTCCATCTCTGTGGTGGGTCAAATGCTGCAGAGTTTCTTAATCAGGCTGCAGCCAGTTGGAAAAATGAGGCGTTAACCTTGAAGTCCAAATATAGAAATACAATTTATCTCAAGCATAAAAATGTAAATAAGTAAAATCTATCTGAAGCAAATTTATGAGAAAAAAACTCAGAAAATAGTTTCTTAGTTAGGGAACTATACTGCTTTACTTTTTAAGTTAGAAACAAATGAACATATTTGAACTGAGTGATGCTCTCATGTTTTATAGGAAACATGAGCACCAACAAAACCTCCAGCCTGGACTAAAAACATGTCTCTGTGCATCTGACAGTGAGCAGTGCACGGACCATTTACACTAAAGCATTATACACACATGCAGACTTGGTTTTTAGTTTCTTTATCATATATTCGCCAGGATTTTTTGCCCCTTGGTTAGCTGTTGTACTGTGTGTATATCTTCTTATTTAGATGACAAAGAGTGCCACAGGAACTATTTCTAAAGCCTGGAAATAAGTTGGTATTTTCCCTCAAAGTGTTTTTGCTCTAAAATAAGGTGTGTGGTTAACACAAACACCTGACATTTCCATAAAATATCAGTAAATACTCCCACACACTCACGTAGAGATGCTGTTCACTAGAAAAGTGGCTAAATGAGACCAGAAGAAGTTGTGGTGTACATCAAAGAGGTGGTGACTTCAAAGTCATGTGACTGTAGTGTAGCTTGTTTATAGGCTGATGGTAGCTTTTACTTATGACAGCATTTATGCTTTTAAGATCACAAACATTCAGTATACTGAATTTAAAAAAATTGGATATATACTGTTATATCACATATATGAAATAAATAAAATATATAAAACGTGTCATAAAGATTCTTAACCACAGGACGTAGTCCAAAAAGCTTTTCAGTGTGGTGCTAACTTCAGGGTCGGTCTCTATTGTAAGATGTTGTGCTTGTCTTGCTTGATTTGAGTCCTTATAAATTATGTCACTCCTCTGTGACCTCATAATGATTTCACCAGTTAAGATTAAATTAAGCATATGTGCCTAACATGGCTGTGACAGCAGGCACTGCATTAGTGATGAAAGATAACAGCACATTTACAGTCACAGCTTTGAAGGTTTTCATAGAAAACATTTTAACATGTTACAGGAGGAGAAGTAAACAGAGACAGAGTCCGTCTCTGTCTCCCTGTAATGGATATAGTCATATCAGAAAGCAGGGGTTCAGTTCTGGGAAACTCTGTTTAATTCCACCAACTCCTCGTTTTAGAGGTTTCTGCTGGAAAAACTTCTTTGTTCCTCCCAAGCAGGAATCTAAATTAAGCAGCACCCGGGCAGGAGGGCGCACCGATCAGTGTCTGTGGTTCTGTCCATCTGTCCAGCCTTGAAGTCAGTAATTTATTTTCAGGGATCCTGGACCTCAAATCGAATTTCTCTTTCTTTATTTGTAACTTGGACATTTATCCAAAGGCCTCTTTGAAAGCCACAAAAGCTTTTGAAGATTTTTGTAGTTGCAACTAATAGAACACCTCTACCACTGCCCTTTTTATCTGGATCTTTGCTCAATAAGAAAAAAATATATTTGTTGAATAAATAGTAGTATATATCTCCCTTCTTTAAAAGCAGACTTTCAGCAGTTTTTCTATTTCCTGTCTGACCCTTTAAGTTAATCAGAACCTGAATTGTTGTTAGTCATGGACTCCATCTCTTCTGTGTTCTTACATAAACTAAGAATAGAAGTGTTGAGGTGGCCGGGGTAGGCTTACATGAAGCAGGATATGTGACTCACCGGGCATGATGACATCTGGGAATCCCAGTTTGCGTGTGATGGCCACCCCCCTGCTGAAAATGAGTGGGTTTTCTCTGCGGACCTGCTCCATGTCGCCCCTCAGCAGCTGCAGGGAGATGATCAGACCTGCAGGGTTGGAGGAGGAAAAGGGAAGAAATGGGAATGAGTGGGTTGACAGAAAAAGAAGAGGAAGAAGGTGCGTAGAGAGATGGATAAAAAGCATAGAAGAAGACAGAAAAAGTGGCCCATTTAAACAGCACAACCTTTAGGCCACAGATAAAATTCAGACAAACTTAAAGTCTAAACAGAGCTCTGAAGCTGCAAAGCTCATTTGATCTTTTCAGAATAAGAACAAACATTTAAATGCATGCTGAACAGTGCCAGATCCTCCAGTAGGACTCTCTCTGTGTTAAACGAGTCTGGATTCATCTGTTCACCTGAAAGCAGAAGCTTGCTGCTGGATCATGCTTTAAAAGAAGCCGTCTGGATCCATGGGAGTTCCCAGACTTTAACACTGGGACACAGGTGGATGGGAGTACACTACAGTGACACCAGTGAATAAGATTCTCCAGTTGATGTCAGTGTGATGATGCATGTGTCAGTCAGATGGCGTACTGCTCTCTAATCTGAACAAGTTTCTCCTGGGAGCTCTGGGAGTTTGCTTTGTAACTTGTTTTTTTTTTGTGTTGCTGAAGATGCAGACTGATTCCTGAGTGATGAAATAAACCACCAGTCACCAGTCACTGCAGGACTAAAGTCTGCTCCTCCCCTCTGTGCTTCAACAGAAGTAAAAAAGTGACTGGAATAAAGGGTCCAAACAGAGTGAAACAGTCATTTAGGGTGAGAAACTCACTCCAGCCTCCACTGGACTGGTGATGTTGCAGGGTAACCCTGTGACAAGGATATCAGATTCCCTGATATAACAATTCACTTACAGAAAAAATAGAATAAAAAAACAACAAGAATACTGCTATCAGCCCGTTTTGTATATTTTTAGGATAATGAATGGCTGTAATTCAGCTGTAGCCTACTGTGTTGTATGGGTGTGTCCTGCTTCTCTCTCACTAACCTTGGTGCCACCCCTCTTCCCTTACCTAACCCTGTCTTCCTGTGGAGCCGGGGCACAGGCGGCTGCACTCAGCGGTCGATCAACCCCTCACTATAAAAGCTGGGAGAAGAGCTGCTCAGTCTCTCTATGGGCCAGCTCGGCCTCTCCTTGTGTAGAGGAGTGCAGCAGCCTTAGCTGTGTGTTGTGTTTTAATTGTGGTGAGAGGAATGGGTTTTTTTGAGGGGGGAATTCTTTATTTTTTATTTCCATTCTACCACCACTGTTTGCTGATGTTTTTCTCCTATTTCACGATGTTTTGGGGCGACTGTAGCTCAGGAGGAGCAGGTCATTTACTAATCTGAAGGTTGGTGGTTCGATTCCTGGCTCCAAAGTGTCCTTGGGCAAGATACTGAACCCTGAGTAGCTCCTGATGTGTTCATCAGAGTGTGAATGTTAAACAGAAAGCACTTAGGCATAGAAAAAAGTGCCTGTATCAATGGGTGAATGAGACATGTTGTGTAAAGTGCTTTGAATGCTCCAGCAGAAAAGAGCTATATAAGAACCAGTCCATTTACAGATTGGGCACAGAGGCCTAGCTGTCTCTTTAAGTTAAAGCTTTTAATCAAATCAGGATTTATTTATTAATCTGCCTTCTTTGACTTTTTCTTTCACCTCTATTGTTCCTCCCCTCATCCCCCATCATTTTGGGGCTGAGCCAGAAAAGTATAATCGAAGGGAAGTGGAGCTGTTGTGTCTATAATTGTACAAAAAGGAACACACACTTATTTAACATATTAAGTATTAACATATTATTTTACTGTGAGCTTCAGTATTTGTATTTAGTTTGACTCTAAGCTCTGAAATTTGTCCACTATGTTCATTTTGGATAAAAGTTACACAGATGATAAAAAACTGGTGCTAACAAGCACATGTGAAACCTGACTGCTCAGTGTTAACAACAACAACAGCACGCAGAAATGCACAAGGCCAGAGAAACACAGAAAACACACGTTTTTTAACAGAGATACAGAGTTAGCTCAAACTTTCAAAGACTGTCTTTATTTTTAAGCACCAAGCAAAACTATTAAAAACTCCACACATATCTAAGCTACAGCAGTACAAGCAGGTGAAGTGTGTCTGTTTAGCTGGTGTTTTTCACTGACCTTGCCCCAGACTGGCACTTATTTATCAGCATTTGGCAGCAGCTATTCTCAACCTGTCTAACTTTACATCAAGGCGCCCTGCTTAATGACTACTGATGATGAAATGACCCACAGGCCAACAGGAAATATCCCAGTGCTCCTGATGGGTGGTCTGTTACTGAAATGGAAACATGCCCTGCAGGCAAACCTGCAGCAAGCAAACTCTGTTAGAACACAGTAAGCTGCTCCCACAGCTGCTAACATATGGAAGAATAATTTTGCACTTAAATGCACAGTACCAGTCAAAAGTTTGGACACCTACTCACTGTACAACCACAGGAGGTCAGCCTCAGAGAGGTTATATTTGAGCAGTGATGGTGTTACACTTTCCCACACATACTCGGGGCAGGGTGACCGGACGTTTCACTTTATGTGGGACTGCACAGCATTTTTATCCCTTGTCCCACCCTGTGGTGGAAAGTGAGTTTTGTGTTTTCAGTTTGACATCTGGCAGAATATGAAGAGAAGTGACAAAGTACACGTAATTCTCAGAAGAATCAAAAAAAGGAGAGACACATCCATGCAGGATGATTACCAGCAGCTGAAAAACAGGAAAAGGGAATATGTGAGTGCACTCTTTGCCCCACATTCAGTTTGCTGGGATCTGGTCAGCCTGTCTCAGGGCACACAGACACTTGGTCTATCCTACCGTAGTTGGTGCTGGGTGCCGTGTATTTGGTGCTGGACTTGCGGATGATGTTCTCGTGGATCTGGTACCATTCGTTCTCATTGTTACACCTGGAGAACAACAAAAAAATCATGTCTTATAAAGGAGAAAAATATATTTGTAACTTGTGTTTTTAAACAGCCACATGTAAGGAACACTTGGCTAGCTCATCACTCATAGAAATCATAATGAATATAAAATTGAGGAGAGGTAAGTGACTATGCCCCTGGGGGCTTCAGGTGCATGCTGGGGTGGTGGAGGGGTTGAAACAACAAGCGGGAAGAATTGAAATTTTGCAGCTTAAATAGACTGACCAAATTGATGCAGTTCCATGAATAACTACTACTACTTCTTTTTCTTTCTCTCCTTCTCTTTTTCCTCTTCCTCCTCCTCTTTATTGGTCTCCACAGTGGATCACCTGCTTCCATCTCCTCAATCCCAGCATCATCCTCTGTCACACCAACCCTCTGCATGTCCTCCTTCACTACATCCATCAATCTTCTCTGAGGTCTTCCTCTTTTCCTCCTGCCTGGCAGCTCCATCTTCATCATCCACTCTCCCTCCTCTGCACATGTCCAAACCATCTCAGCCTCTCTAACTCTGAGCTGTCCCTCTGATGGACTCATTTCTAATCTTGTCCATCCTGCTCACTCCTAATGAAGATTTGAACATCTTCAGCTCTGCCTCCTGTCTTTGTGTCAGTGCCTCTCTAAACCATACATCACAGCAGGTCTCACTACCATCTTTAAACCTTCCCTTTCACTCTTGCTGCTACTCTGAACATCTGACTGTATCCTGTTCAGTTTGAACTGGACTACAGTTGTGATATTTTAACAAACTCTGTCAGTTACCCATCTGCCAAATGTTTGTGGCTGTGCAACTTCACCTCTGTGGTTTTGTTGGTAGATATTGTCTACATAAACTCATCAGAATCAGAATACTTTATTAATCCCAGAGGAAATTATGTGCAAAGAACGTCTTTGTATGTACTGTACACTTCTGTGCACTATAGACTGCTGCTCTGGGCCATACCGAACTTTGATAGTAAGTCGCTCAAGTCTGTACTAAGCTTGTAAGCACTGTTTACAGTCTTTATGATGCTTTCTCATGAGTTATTATTAATCTCTGGCTCTCTTCCACAGTGTCCTGTCTTCCTCCCCTCACCCCCAACTGGTCGCAACAGATGGCTGCCCCTCCCTGAACCTGGTTCTGCTGGAGGTTTCTTCCTGTTAAAAGGGAGTTTTTCCTTCCCACTGTCGCCAAGTGCTTGCTCATAGGGCGTCTGATTGTTGGGGTTTTCTCTGTATTATTGTAGGGTCTTTACCTTACAATATAAAGCGCCTTGAGGCGACTGTTGTTGTGATTTGGTGCTATATGAATAAAACTGAATTGAAATGAATTTACTTAATGCACTTAAAAATGAACCCTTGTCATGGATTGTGTTGAGTGGAAGACCCAAATGGAGAGGCGTGGAGGCAGACTGGGTTGACCTTAAAACAAGCCATTCATTGACTGATTGCAAATCCAAAAGGTAAAAAATGACATCCAAAAAAGGGAAAAAAACAGCTAACTACAAACTACAAGAAAACACACTGGGGGCTGAAAAACACTGGGGTGAGGGGAACAAATGCTCTGACAAAGACTAAGGGTTAGACAGCACTCTAAATATACAGAGAAGGGTAATCAGGAAAAACAAGACACACCTGAGCTAAATCACAGATGAGGGAAGTGAAACTAAAAGTAAAGCACAAGGAACAATTAACTATCAAAATAAAGCAGGAAGTGAGATAACTTAATGGGGAAACCACAGACACGTGAATGAACTTAATACAGGAGAGTTGACACAAGAGGATAGAGTGCTGAGGGAGGAACGAATCTCTAAAGCAAGCAGGAACCACACTAAATACACTACGGAAGAACACATTAAAGCAATCAGGGATTGAAAGAACATTTAAATAAACAAAGCTTGAAAAGTCCAGAACCTCAGAACCACTGGGTCAAATGAGCCAGAACCATGACAACCCCTGCTTATTTTAAATTAATGGTCACAAACCATTTTGTTTTTAATTAACTAGTATCAGGATCTCATAATTTTGAATAAATATTTTGTTTTGTTGTACTGTGTAAATTTTTTCCACTTTATTATTTTTCCAACTGTTACTTTCCTTAATGATTTGGACTTTTAATCATTTAAATCAATTAAACTGTGTAGAGGGAGAGAGAGACACCCAGTGTGTCTTATGTTTACTCCATCCTCTACTTTCTTCTTTTTTCTCCCACCTTCCCTTTTTTTCTCTCTTTCTGTCCCTTTTCTTTTCCTATTCTTCCTCCTTCTCGTCTTTATGTTATTGTCTCTTCTCCTATCTTTTGCCAAACTGGCCCTCACCCCTGTTAACTCCAGCATAATAACCAGATAATAATGTGATTAATAAAATAAAATAAATAAATAAATAAAAAGACTAACAAGAGGAGCCTATAGAGAGTCTATAATGTTCCTCTTGGCAAAGCAAATGTGTTTGGCATAACAAAGCATTCAGACCATGATTCTGCTGCTAAAAGTGCTGGACAGGACTGGTTAAAAAAAGAAAAACTGTGTAGAGGAGACAGCACACAGTGCAGTCGTGTTATAGACAGAATGAATAAAAATGAAATTAATCGCCAACTATTTTGATAACTGACTGCTGCTTCTCACATGTGATGCTTTATTTTTGCTTTTCTTTCTCTCAAAGTGAAGAAGATACTTTTAGACTTTAGACTGTTGGTCAGATAAAAGAACATTTAATGGCATCTCCGCGTGATTTAGGAGCCAGGAATGAGCATTTTTACTGTTTTACAGACCAGATGATTCATTAATTATTCAAGGAAACCCCTGGTAGAAAAAGGTAACAGATAATAGTTAATGGCAGACCTATTTGCAGATAAAACAGAAGATGAACCACATTGGTGTCAAGCAGAATTTCTAGCTGGATTTTTATATTAATCCAAAATGGCACCATCTTGTAAAACAACTGGCTCATTCTGCTCATTTACTCTTCTTTCTTCCAAGCGACTGTGCGGAGCTACATTTTCCTCTAGTGCTTCTAACATATCGATGTTTTCAGACACATTAACGTCATAAGATGCTTGAGAAACACAAAGCCTGCAGAGAAGATGTCTAACCACCCGTGAAGAATGAACTGTCCCAAAGAGTTCAGCTGAGGTTGTGGCATCAAACACACACACACACAGTTACATCATGTTGACTGTGAGCACTATACGGCTCCTGCAGGCAAGTCTTTAGAAGTTTCAGCCGAAGGGGATTCCCTAATGTCAGCCATCGACTTTGTGTGTGTGAAAGAATAGCTGATGACATTATAGACTGCACTGTGAAGCGGCTGTGTGCAGCTCATGGAAACTCTCTTTGTCTCCTTTACATGTGTCAGAGAGGGAGAGAGATAAAAATAGAGGAAGGAGAGAAAGAAAAAGAAGAGGCTGGTTGTGAAAGAGATGAGAACAAGAGTGAAGATATAAAAAATATATATGTATGCTGCACTCTTTATTGCCTGTGCGGTTTGCTTATCTTTAACCTTTTGTCCCTCCTTTTTCTCTCCCTGACCTTTTCTATCAGTCCCAAAATATTTAGTGTAGGACAATAAGATCTTCTGAAAAGGAAATGTCATCTCTGAGCTCTGTGTGTGCAAGTGTCATTTTTTTGGCCACTGAGAAAACTGTTGTTATTTTATCTGTTTACTAAAACACAGAAAGTAATATGATGAAGATGGATTTAAAGTGAAGACCTTTAGCTTAAATTTAAGGGCTTAAACAAACAAACAAAAAAAAGATAGTCCACTTATTTCAGGGGCTCAACCTTAACTGGACAAATCAGCTTAATCATTATCAAATCATGTCTCTTTTTAAAATATTTTGTTATGAATCCTTTGCAGGTAAAACCTGAAGTCCAAACCCATGAACATGGACAAAGAATGGGTTTCCTCCTTTGCAACGCTTTTCTGGACCTTTACTGCAGCTGTTCTTGGCTCTTCCTGCCTTTAGTTTTCTTATCTGTAAATGAAATGCTGCCTGACAGGTTTGAGATCAGATGTCTTGACCACTGAAGGACACTCCATCTCTGGGCTGCATTTGCAGTAAGTTTTGGGTCACTGTCCATCTGTCCTATGAAGTGCCATCCAATAAACTTTGCTGCATTTGGTTGAATCTGAGCAGAATGTAGAGGTCTGTACACTTCAGGATGTCACTGCATCACTACAGCTTCAGATCCAGAGCTGTAGTCTAAACAGGCCTTTCTTTTCTCAGGTTGCACCTTGTGGTGAACCTTCTCTTGAAGTAATTTCTTCATGGTAGACTTGGATGGGTACACCTGCTTCCCGGAGAATGTTTTCTTGGCTAGATGTTGTGAAGGGGACTTTCTTTACCATGGAAAGGATCCCAGGGTCTTATGAGGATACCCCTGCCTTTTTTATATTGCTGAGCTCACCAGGGAATTTTTTTCCTGAAATCAAACTGTTGATTTGTCTATTCATAATGTACTTGTTCTGTCTGATGGATTTGTTAGGTTTTTGCAGACTTAGGATGACTTATTTCACTTAAATTGAGATCTCTTGTGATTGCATCCTGTAGGCTCACAGGAACATCCTTCAAATGCTGCATTTGGATTCATCTTCAGACCTTTTAACCTGCTTCTTTTGTGGAAAGAACATCATAATAACCCACAGCTGTTATGAGTGAATTGTCTTGAGTCTGAGCCCCTGAAAACCAGGATAGTGTCGTCAACAGTTAGTACAATATTTTTTTTCAATCCCTTGAATTAAAGCTGACAAACTGCACTTTAATCACATAACTGAATATGTTTGAATATGTTTTGATACAGAGCTAAAAAAAACAAATGGTGTCAGTGTCCAGTAATACTGCCTACTATTGGCCTCACAGTGTGCCCGTTCAATGAGGATGCTTCTGAGGTTAAACTGTTACTTTAATTTACCCTGACAGTTATGAAATCTTATATGCAGCTTGTTAATGATTTACCCACTACAATTAGTACTTGTAACCATGCAGTACTCTTTAATGATCCTTTTTGTCATCGCACTCATCAGTGTTGTGATGACTCAGTTAAGCATGTGTATAAAATGTGTTTTAATGAGCGGATCTCCAACCCGAGAGGCTGATGAAGCACACAGATAAGGACAAGTGGCATTGACATGTATGGTTATCTGTGTGAGTGCAGCCACTTACGTGTAGACTTTAAGGACAAAGTCTTTCTCCTCTTTGAGTTCTGAGATGGTCTGCAGCACGTCACTCATGGCCAGGACTGCACAGCCATATGGTCGGCGGTACTGAACGTGTGGAGGACCCTTCTTACTGTCATTCAACAGCATACGACCTGTAACCACAAGTGTGTGCGCCACATAGTGAGAAATTTTGGACATAGACAAGGTTCCTATTCCATCCATCCAGCAGCAAATAATAAAACTACAGAATGTTGCTTTGCTGCAAGGACATTCATCTTACACATTTTTATTCCATTAATGTGGCTTTATGTTAAAATAATACAACAAGAAAAAAAAAAAACACAAC
>VUQS01041772.1:2678-13373 GCA_015108495.1 Heterochromis multidens | reverse complement strand
AGACTAAATCACTCAGTGGTGAAAATGGGTTTAATGTACTGTAGTGATCACTCCAGATGCTCTTCTTGGTATTTTGTTATATTAACATTTCAGTGCTATAATATGAAACATTACTTTGTTTTTTTGTTGGTTTTTTTTGTTACTCATTTGTTAATCAATATTAATACTGAAAAAAAAGGCATTTTAGTAGAGAACCACTGTACTACTGCCATAAGTTACTGCATTTTTAAGGACCTCTGGATGTTGTGTGAAGATAACCTAATTATTTACTATATATTTATTAGCACAAACTGAAATGGAATTAAACATGCTTTAAATGTACTAATTCATAAAATTTTAATTAGTGAGGTTCTCATGTCAAGATAAGGGACATTTGCTGATTTCAGTCATTTCTGTTTATTCATTTATTTCTGTCATTTAATTTATGTTTAATTGTTTTTATTTTTTTACATGTAAAATATCCTAACAGAATAAATACTGATAACGATATTCAATATTAACAATTTATGTATGCTTCGTTTCACATTACTGAAAACTTTTTTTTTTTTCTTTTTCTACCTTGTGCTAGTTACTTGTTTTTAATTTTGTTGTCTTATGTGTGATATGTGTTTACTGGAATTTTTTTTTTTATAACTGACAATAAAGCAGAACATGTACAAGAAGGAATAAATCATTTTCTTCCGTTCTTAACACGTATATTCCTACATGAACACTGAAAAGTTTTTGGTGGCTGTAATGAATACTCCTTTTCATATTTACCAACTTGACTTTAAGTAGTGGGGCAGAAAATCCTCATTCAATCAAATAAAGAAGCATCTTCCGAATTTATAGTGATTGTAGAATGGAAGGAAGAACGGCGGAGGTTTGCACTCTCACAGTGCTTCTTGTTCTATTTGGAAACTTCTGGAAATGATAAAATACAGCATACACACCTGTTCCAAGACTGAAAACTATGAGGGGCTGTTAGGGACATTATTACTGAAACGCTCTCACGCACACTACTGAGTGTGTGCTAATGAAGAGGTGAGGTGAGACATAAGAACCAATGAAGAGGACGTTGAAAGATTTTTTTACTAGTGTTCTGAAATGTATCGAATCTCTGCAAAGTGAATATTCTGACAATTTCCGGCAAGACAGGCTTTATAGAGTTCTAGATGATCATACACAAACTATCTGAATTTCTTGCTGCCATGTATGATCATGATATTTGTATAGATGCTTTCGCAGCTTAATTCATGAATATGAGGCTAGACAGAAAAATGCCAGTGTGACCCACAGTTTGTTACCCCAACAACCTTGAGTGGCCATCTAGGTCGACCATGATACACTATATCCACTGAACAGATGTCTCACTTTCTGTCCATTGGTATGACATGGCAGAAAATTGCATCATGCTTTGGAATAAGTTGAAGAACCCTGTACAGACACAGACAAACTTTGGGAGCTGAGCCATTAAGATATGCAAATATGTCAAATGAAGAACACTCCAAATGCAGGGGCAATATATGTTCTTAGAAGTCTGAGATCTCGTGACTTAAGAGTTCAGCACTGGAGGGTCACACAAAGCTTAGATGAAGTGGATCTTATTGGGCGTGTCATGTGATACAGCGAAGACGTATAGCGTTCAGGTTCCCAAACTGTTATGGTAAGTTGACTGGTTTGAAAGAAATGGTCAGGGCCTTTGTTAAAAAGAAATAATACACTATAAAAAAAGACTCCAAAACAATTAAAAGTCCTTCATTCAAAACATTACTTAAGAGAAAATGTTTGATCAGCAAAAGGTACTTAAATAAATAAAAACAAACAACAAGAAGCAGAAATTGTCTGCTAATCGGAAGGTTGGTGGCTCGATCTTTGGCTGCTTCAGTCTGCATGCTAAAGTATTCTTGGGCAAGATACTGTACCCTGTGTTGCTCATCAGAGTGTGAATGACAAAGTGCAGAAGCAGAAAAAGTCCTTGTTGAATGTGTGTGCATGGGTGAAAGAGACATGTTGTGTAAAGCCCTTTGAGTGCTGCAATAGAGTAGAAAAGCACTACATAAGAACCAGTCCATTTACCATTGACCATATGAAAAACTATACTCTGGGAAATAAGTAGTAACCTGAAGTGCCAGGTAAATGTTGTGGAGAAAAAAAATACAATTTATCCCTCTGAGATGTGGTGTTGAAATACATTCACAAAATGGTAGCTCAAATTTGTGCATAAATACAGAGTCATGAATTCACTATTAAATAATATGCATAAACATTCTGGACTGTAATAATGCTGTTTTTATTTTTATTTTATTTTATTTTATTCATGTTTTTTGGAAGGAATACAACACTTTGGTTTGCCCTTAAGGGTCAGGTGTGATCAAGGTACGGAAAATATACAAGTTGCTCATTTTATGTTATAGAGAAGGGGAGTAAGCAGTGTTGTTACAGGTGTTTCAGTACATAACCAAAGAACTGAAAGACTATAGGCGGAACTCAAAAGAGTTGTATCAAGACACTTTATAAATGGTTTTAACTTTATGGAAGAAGTAAGTATTTTGAATTCATTGTGAATGAGCTACATCTTTTTTTGTCTGCATTATGTTTATTTGCCGAAGATTGAACGGGCATTGACAGAATTTGTTAGCCAGTGGAACAACTATGGTCTCACTGAACAAGAACAGACACCTCTTAAGCTGTCGCAAACAGGTGTCACAAACAATGTGGGAATCCAGCTAATTATAAATTAAATTTTTCATGTCTACTAATAAAAATATGAAAGAAGCAGAGGGCTTATTTAGAAAAGAAACTGTAATTAGCGAGGAATGCTCTACTTACTCTACTTGCAAAAATCTCTCATGACAAAACACAAAACTACTCATCTGACCAGTCATTGGTCAGAGCTGACAGGGTGAGAGGTTGATGTCAGCTGGATTTTTTAAAGCTGCTGTTGTTAAATGGTTGGTATATATTGTAGGGTCTTTACCCTACAATATAAAGCGCCTTGAGGCGACTTTTGTTGTGATTTGGCGCTATATAAATAAAATTGAATTGAATTGAATTAAATGGTCAAATGAGTTAGCAAACTCATTGAATTAACCAATCACAGGACTCCACCTACTTTAGTATCACCAACACACAACCTGGAGTGAAGAAAGTGATTTGCAAAAACCTACGCACACTAATAGTAGGATAATACACAATACACATGCCACAGTTAGGGTCATTTCTACCCAGACATGTTGTAACAAGCATGCATCTAGTAGCACTCTTGAACTGATGTGCCAGCTTTGGGGCTTTAATACTCTGGACTCTTTCACTTAAAACAGCTTTCCTCACCAATGATGATCCTCAACATGAAGCTTATATGCAAGTTCAATAAGGAAGATCTGTATTCTGCCTACATTTCTGTGTGTTTGGTCTACTAGTCTGTTATTTACATCACTTCCACTTTTCCACACTATCAAACTCAATTCTGTCATCATCACTCTGGCCCAATCATTTTCTTGCCCCCCTTCTGCAAGCCAATCAGCCTATGTTCTGTGTGCTTTAAATCTCATTGCTCTTCTGTTATTATGCCTTTGAGACTCTCATTCATGTGATGGTATTTATGTCTGTAATTTTGAGTAATATTACTTGCTTTTGCAGTTGTAGCACAGTCCCGCAGTGACATCCCTGATGCTGTCATGATCCCTGACGAAGATCATCCGAAGATGTCTGATCCCTCTTCTGTGAACTATAGCTGGAGAGGAACCTTCCAAATTGCACTGCTTCAGGGCTACAACCAATAGTCCCCACTGGAGTTTCTCACTGCCAGTAATGCAAATCCAGCACCCAGTCTCAATGCTGCATAATTGCAAGAGATAGCATCAGTCTCTAATATGATTAAATCTGATCTGCAAGTCAACCCAGGTTTTCAAGAACCCTCCATTCCTGCTGTCTCTGCTCCTACTTTAGGCCTGACACTCACTGTCGCAAAAGGAACAAAAAGTCTGCCAACACTGAAACTCCTCCTCAGAAAAAGCAAGTAGTTTCATGCAATGCAGGTTCTCCTCACCTGTCCACCAGCAATGCCAATGTGGTGCAGTCCCTCCAGGCTGTTATGGTATCCCTACAAGCCACTGACGCCCACCTGTAAGCTCTGGAGAGCGCAAACAGATTGCCATCAATACTGATCTACCCATTCAGGTGGCAATCCACCCTGGGCCTCCGGCTACTGCTTCAGCCTGCATCCTTGCCTCAGTTTTCTCTAGTCTCAACATCTCTTGCTCCCTCAATGGACCGCCCATTCTCAAGGATGCCAACATTTCTCCTAGTCTGCACATGAAAATACTGCAAGGCAAAATTAAAAAAGTTGCCTGCAATGCCAGTCTAGCAGCTGTACTGAAATCCTTTGATCCTTGCCTATCTAGAGATATGTCAATTGGTGAGTTTTTGTTCATCTTTGACATTTACTGGGATGTTCTGTATACAATTTATCCAAATCTTAGGCAAGGGCTAGACAAATATCTAGCATATCTTACTGATGAGCTCAATTTTAAATATGGCAGGAAAATTTTCTACCAGTATCACAAAGACCTTTCCAGTAAATCTGTGCTCTACATATCGCAGAACAATATACTCGCATTAAGTGTCAGTCCTTGATATCAAGCTCATTCTGTTTGTCGAAGGCCAGCATGTGATTTCTTGCTTCACCAGCTGGAAAATTGCACATCATGCTTCTCTGTGCCAAAGACTTTTTTTAAAATTCTTGGCTCTGATCACTTTGGCAGCCACTTCCTTGCCTCTTCTTCAACCTGCTCAAGTTGATCACCGTGGGCGGCAGATATTCAAGTTTAACAACAGAGAAATCTGCAACAATTTTAATGAAAATGTTTGCACCTACGCCCACAGCAGCTTCCTCCATATAAACATATTTTACAAGTTCTTGAATAATCAGGCCACATGTTGCTCTCAGACTGGTGGCTGGCTACTTGTGGTTCCTAAGGTAGTTAAAAGTAGAATCTGAGAACTTTCAGCTTTCAGGCCCCTCTTCTGTTGAAACAGCTCCCAGTTTGGATTTGGGAGACAGACACGCTCTCTACTTTTAAGATTAGGCTTAAAACCTTCCTTTGTGATAAAGGTTACAGTTAGGGCTGGATAAGGTGACACTGAACCCTCCCTTAATTATGCTGACTCTCTGACTCTCTTCCAGTGTGTCTTTTGTCATGTCTCCCTCTTTTCTTTTCCCCTCAATCTCAACCAGTCGCGGCAGATGGTTGCCTCTCCCTGAGCCTGGTTCTGCCAGAGGTTTCTTCTTGTTAAATGGGAGTTTTTCCTTCCTACAGGTGCCAAGTATTTGATTATAGTCTGATTGTTGGGGTTTTCTCTATATTACTGTAGACTCTTTACCTTACAATATGAAGCACCTTGAGATGGCTGTTGTTGGGATTTGGTGCTGTATAATTAAAATTGAATTGAATTAAATTGAAAATTGAACACAGTGAGGCACATCCAAAACCCTCGATCTCAATCCCCAACTGGTTACAAAATTTTTTATAAATGCTCTCTTTCTGTGTTCATGTCCTGGCAAAAAAACTGGCATTCTGCCCCAGTGTTTCTTGTTGATGACTGTCCTAGAGGTTTAGTGTTGTTTTTACACAACTGCAAGAGTCCGGTATATGTAAGAGCTTTCAGTTCACTATTAATAAGGAAAGTTACTCTGTCAGCTCCAGGAAAAAAAAATAAAAAAATCCTTTCACGTCTCCTGTTCAAGTTGTTCTGTGCTAGCTCACATGGCTTGCATATAGCCATACTAAAAATCTCCCTCTCTCTTGGGGGCAGCTGTGACTCAGGAGTTAGAGCATGTCATTACTAATTGGAAGATCAGTGGCTTGATCCTTGCCTCCCCTCTGCATGTTGAAGTATCTTTGGGCAAGATATTGAACCCTGAAATGCCTCCGGTGTGTCTGTGTGTTCTGGTAATCATCAAATTGTGAGGACAAAAATCTGTTTAGACAGTCACGGAAACTCTGTTGAACGAATCCACAAGATATTCTGAAGCTGCCTGTGTGCGTTTTAACTTTGGCCCATAACATACATTTTTCCATCTGTGTGAGTGTGAGCGAAGTGAACATTACTGCCCCACACAGTTTTACCAAATATGGTGGGGTACCACCGACTTCCTGATCCCCATTAAGGAGGATTTTTACAGCGAAGCGGCATTTTAAGTGTTAAAGCTAGCAATCCACGTGGTGGACAGGGAAGAAGATTACTTAGCTAAAAAGCTAAGAATTTCTGCTGAGGAGCAAAGGTGAATACAAGGTACGCACATTTGTCTGACTAGTCAGTGTAATGACTGGTCAATGATCAAATTAGGAAAAATTACCTTCTGTAGTAATATCTGTAGTAACATGGATTGGGAAATGTTTTAGGAACAAAAGGATGCCACATCGTTAGATGGAAATGAAAATTATCAACCTACGGGGGCTGAATTCAAAGAAAAAAATGATGCAGCAGGCTAATCCATTTTTGCCGAAATTTCATTGCAGCAACTCAAAATGGTACTCAGTAGTTTGTGTGGCCTCCATTTGCTTGTATGCATGCCTGACAGCAGGGCATGCTCATAATGAGATGACAGATGGTGTCCTGGGGAATCTTCTCCCAGATCAGGACAAGGGCATCACTGAGCTCCTGGACAGTCAAAGGTACAACCTGGTGGTGTCAGATGGACTGAAACATAATGTCCCTGAGGTGTAATATTGGATTTAAGTCAGGCAAGCGTGGGGGGCAGTCAATGGTATCAATTTCTTTATCCTCCAGGAACTGCTTGGATACTCTCACCACATGAGGCCAGGCATTGTGGTGCACCAGGAGGAACCCAGGACCCACTGCACCAGTATACGGTCTGACAGTGGGTCAAAGGGATTTCATCCCAATGGCAGTCAGGGTCCTGTTGCCTAGCCTGTAGAGGCCTGTGCATCCCTCCATGGATATGGAGACCATTACTGACCCACCCCGAAACCAGTCATGCTGAACAATGTTACAGGCAGCATAGTGTTCTCCACAGCTTCTCCAGACTCTTTCATGTCTGCCACATGCGCTCAAGGTGAACCTGCTCTCATCTGTGAACAGCACGGAGCGCCAGTGGTGGACCTGCCAGTTCTGGTATTCTATGGCAAATGCCAATTGGGCTTTACGGTGCTGGGCAGTGAGCACAGGGCCCACTAGAGCACATCTGGCCCTCAGGCCACCCTCATGAAGACTATTTCTGATTATTTGGTCAAATACATTTACATCAGTGGCTTACTGGAGGTGATTTTGTAGGGCTCTGGCAGTGCTCATCCTGATCCGTGATGGGTTAAGGACCTTCTACTGCCCTGTCCAGCTCTCCTAGAGTAACTGCCTGTCATCTGGAATCTCCTCCATGCTCTTGAGATTGGGCTGGGAGACACAGCAAACCTTCTAGCAATAGAATATGTATTGATGTGCCATCATGGAGGAGTTGAACTACCTGTGCAACTTATGTAACCTCATTCCAGGTGTCACCCTATGTTACCAGTAGTGACACTGACCCTAGTCAAAAACTAGTGAAAAAACAGTCAGAAAAGATGAAGAAGGAAAAGATGTCAGTGACCTCCACCTGCAAAACCATTCCTGTTTTGGGGGTTGTCTCATTGTTGCCCCTCTAGTACACCTGTTGTTAATTTCATGAACACCAAAGCAGCTGAAACTGATTAACAAACCCATCTGCTACTAAATAGATCAATATCCCATACGTTTAAATGACTTAATGCCATACTCTGATTCATTTAATTTTTTTGAGCAGTGTATGTCTGTGAAATATATCAAATGAAAGCCAACAGAGTTATTTAAGTTCGAAAGAAATGTTAATAGATGTTAATAGAATTTACCTAAAACTTAAATGGAATGAAAAATGTATTTACAGGTTGCTGAAGAAATAGCTAATGATATGAATGCAGAGTACTCCAGCTAGTCCCTTTATTAGAAGGACCACACAGAGGAGCATAATGTGAAAACTCATCAACAGGTAGATTGTGTACAACCAGAAAGCAACAACAACAACAATAATAACAAAGATAATAATAATAAGCTTTTATTGTCATTGTACATTAGAACTATACAACAAGATTGGAGAACTATGCTATTTGATGCAAAACAGTAACTAAAAACATTTAAAAAGATTTAAAAGAATTTAAAAAATAATAACATAAAATGTATAAGCAAATAAATAAAGCATTTAGGAGCAGACACACATGATAGCATAGGATATGACTGGTATTAAAGCTAAGCTAAGCTAATCACTGCAGAATAGCTAATGCACTCAAAACACATAGTGGAAGATGTAGCAAACAAAAGTCAGATCAAATATTTTCAATTTATATAGTTCATTAAAAAATAGTACATGACAAAAATAAATTTTGACACTGTTCTATGAAAGATATGTTTTTGTTTTTTTTACAGATTACAGATAATACCATGGCAGCAGGGCATTGGCATGCATTTAATCCTAGAGATTTTGACTAGGGGTCAGGCTGTTTGCATGCTATGCAGTATTTATATCAACTGACTATTTGTTTCATGTTTTCATATTCTAAAATAATATTATTTTAAAAAATATGTGTTTACAGACAAGTGTTGCAGATAATACCATGGTGATGTGATGACTTCCATCCATCCTTATTGTTCCACTAAGAAGGAGGATGCTACCTGAACAAACAACACTCCTCAACAGGGACAATCATCTTCACTTCAGATTTAAATCCAGTGTGTTTTTTCTTTTTTTTTTGTCTGTTCATTTTTTATTTTGTTTTGTTTTGTTTTTGTGTTTTTGTTAGTTTTAAGCAGCTGAGAGGAGGAAGAAAGTTTGTGATTGTAATACATTGTCAGTTACCAAACAGTTTAATGTAAATAAACTTGAAGGATAGGATTTGGGATATAATTAGGCCAGATTTTAATCGTTGCAGGGATTTTACAACTTCAAATCCAATGATTTGCAAATTTCGTAAACATGTTTCATTCAGAGTAGAACATATCAAATGTTTAAACTGAGAAAATGAATCATTTTGAGAAAAAAAGGTAATTCTGAATTGGTCTCAAATTGGTCCCCACAAGACATTGTAACATAGTGTGTGAAATGTCCCCAGATAGCCTTTTTAATTTAAGGTGTGTGAAAGTAAATAGTGCTTGGCAGGTAGAGATATTTTACCATGCGTGTGAAGTCTTGTTTATTGTCATGCTAGAGATCATAAACATCTGGGAGTCCAGTTGCTTCCCCAGGACTTTCTGGAATGTTGTTCTATTATTCTGGTCTACTGTTGTTTCTGGTTTCTATCTGATGAATAGTCCTGGGTCATCTTTGCCATATTTTTTTTTTTCATATTTCATGGTGTGCCAAATATTTTCAGTTGGTGAAATGTCGTGATTGCAGGCAGGCCATTTCAGCACCCAGACTCTTCTACCATGACTTATACTAGCACTGCAGCTTAGCCTTGTCTTGCTCAAATATCCAAGGCCTTCCTTAAGAAAAATGGAAGCATATGTTGCTCCAAAACTTGAGTATACCTTTTAACATTGATGTTGCCTTTTTCTGACATGTAAGCTTCCAAATTCCATCTGCACCGCTATATCATCAGAGAAGTTTTGAACCGAGCATTGAGAACAAGCTGGATGGTCCCTCTCCTCTTTAGTAACTGTGCCTCTTTAAGATGTTTTTTTTAGTTGGAACATTTTCCTCCAGCTGTTTCTTTTTAGTACCACTTACCTTTGCAGCCTTTTGAGTTGATAAATAGTTAAATAGTCAAATGTCTCAGTTTAAACATCCCCATTGTTATAAACTTGGGGATAGTGAAAAGGAAAAACTCCCTTTTAACAGGAAGAAACCTCCAGCAGAACCAGGCTCAGGGAGGGACAGTCATCTGCCATGACCAGTTGGGGCCAAGGGGAAAGAGACAGGACAGAAGACATACTGTGGAATTTTACATTTTTATGATGACTCCTTCCTTGAAACTCATGCAACAAGGTTTTAATTGTTTTAAGGTTCATTTGACATCAATTGTTGAGTTAGTCTGTGAATCTGAACCCATTCAAAGTTGAATTCTGCAATTTAAGTGTGCATTTAATATCTTATTACTTAATAAGTTGTATTTAATTATAGCAGTATTACCTGTTGGTAGTAGAATTTAGAATGTAGAAATTAGCTGATGCTTTACTGTGAAAAATATAGGAAAAAAACTGTGACTGTGGAAGAATTAAAGGAATAATAACCCTAACAATGAAAAGCAGATGGGCTTCAAGGTTTGACTTGTAGGTTTAATATGGCTGGGAAATATCTAGACAATTCTAAAAAGTTGAATCTGTTCATCTGGACGTAGCGAGTTTTTAGTGGGAGAAACGTTTCGTCACTTTCTAGTAACTTCTTCAGTCTCAGCTGACTGCAGAATTCCCCAACCTTATAAACAGTACATTTGCATAATGACCGAAACCAGCACCACTGACTAACAATGGGCCATTTGGTCAGTTTCATGATCAATAGTATGCAAAATGCATAATGACCGAAACCAGCACCACTGACCTCATGGCCCATTGTTAGTCAGTGGTGCTGGTTTCGGTCATTATGCAAATGTACTGTTTATAAGGTTGGGGAAGCCTGCAGTCAGCTGAGACTGAAGAAGTCACCAGAGGTGACGAAACGTTTCTCCCACTAAAAAACGCTATGTCCAG
>VUQS01041768.1:46135-69068 GCA_015108495.1 Heterochromis multidens | reverse complement strand
TCCTTCTTCACAACAGGCACATAGCAGGGGGTGAGGTGAATCAGGTTATGATCTGACCTACCCAGTGGGGGGAGGGGGGAGGAACTGTATGCATCCTTGACATTAGCATACAGTAGGTTTTGCAACTATGAGGGTCATCCCCTACTGGCCATTTATAAGAATGGAGTTTAAGGCACTTCAGCATTGGCTTCATTTTCAAGATCTGGAAGCTATGTCCAACTATTATACAGTCTTTCGGTTTTCCATGAAAATCCAGCACTGAGTCCTTTCCACAGAAATCAGTCAACAGGCTGTTATCAGCAACCAGACTGTCTAATTTACATGGCAATCTGTTCACACACTGGCAATAAAAAACTTTGAATACATTAAGATTTACATGCTTCACATTCTTAAACACTGCGCCTTTAAAATTAATGGCTAAAGAGGGGTTTTTTTGCTTTGGTTTTTGAACTACAAGCCATTATATGGTTTATGTCAATGAAGAGTGTGACTGTCAGGAACGAAACTCGCCTGATGGGGCCAAGAAATTGTTACTTCTTAGTTTGCATTTTCGTACAAACTTAGCACAAAAGACACAAAATTACTAACCTCCAATCACACACTGGTACTTCTAGATAATGTTGAAGGAAACATATGTAAGCCTCCATAAGATGGGTTCTTACTTGTAGAGTGGGATATCAGGCTCCTTGCCTTCTGTTCTCAGGGTTAAACAGCACTGCTGCAGCTGAGACTTGGGGTCGTTCCAGTCCTGGTTCAGAATGAACTCCTGCAACACACAAACCAAACCAAACACATGTGACCAAACTATCTCTCTTCACCCACTCATTTCAAAGAATCAGAAACAGGATATTAAAAAAAGAAATAAAAAAAAAAAGAAATCAGCTGCAGTTTCAACTGCTCTCCTTCAGTCGCTCATGCTTTTATTTCATTCCTGCCATCTCCAAGCTTTTACCCCCTTTTGGACTTATTTGCGCTCTCTCTGACTGGCTCTCCATCTATGTCTTGGCAGTGAGCACAAATCACAGGCTACTTAAGACAAAAGCCAATCCCCGGCCAGAAATAAAGAGCGTCTGGGAGTCTCCCAGGTGTGCAGCTCTGATACATTTCTCTTATCCAAGGGGGACTTCTAAAAGCCCTTCCATTAACAGGGAAGCAGCCTTGTCATAAAAAGGCAGACTTTGAATCCAGAACTGTCTGCTCCTATTAATTTTCTACAAAGAGTGCTTCTGCTTCTGTTGCTCTCGCTACCCTACTCTCTCGCTTTACAGCCCCCTCTCAGCCCTCCATCTCTACTGTTCTTGCTTCCGTGCTTTGCTTCCCCTTTTTCCTCCTTCCCGGTTTTCCTCTCTCTGGGGGGCATCCACACTCCTTTAGCTGAAGGCTGAGAAATTTGGATGTAGCTTATAGCCTACCTCTTGTACATTTCAAGTGCGGTGATGCATTCACTCTCATGCAAACACCTTAACATGCATAATGAAAAAAAAAAAAATGCGAACATAAGGAAAGGAGCATTTATGTTCTCGGTTTTGCTTCTCTATTTCCATCTAAATTGGATGAAGCAGCACAGTTTGCAACACTGTGGTTTCCAGAGGGCTATGTAAGGAGACGTGCTGGCTGTTTCACAACTTTTCTCTTGGAAGTGGAAATGAGGTGCTCTCTTGCAGCGACCATGACGCAAAGCTCAGCTCGTCTAGAGCTGGGGATTCTCCCTGGAGAGGCACACCAAGACAGCAATTAGCATGGCATATCAGACCGCTGCAGCAGCTTCACACGGAGAGGTCCACGGTGTGTGGGAAACTCGTACATGAGCACGTGTGTGTGTATGGATGACTGTTTAGGTTTGAGTTTGTGTCTTTTCACTGCAGCAGCTGTAATAAAGGGAAAACAGAAAGCTTAGAGCTCTTCTATTTAAACTTAGACTCGAGCACTTAAGGATATAATACCTGTCCTTCCTAACACACATCTTGCCACTGAAGTTTTGACTGAAGCCTACTTATTCAGCTCTCGCAACACTCCAGAAGTGGATGCCGTCAGCAACTTCAAGCACTTCTCGGATCAATAGAAAAACACAGACGACTAACATTAATAAGCCAATGCCTGCACCCCAACGCCGTTGAGATTCCCATTAAAGATGACTAAAATAGCCACCCAAGCCACCATTGTGAGAGGCATTCAAAAGCCAAGCACCACTTCAGGCCTCACGTCGATGCTAGTGCCATTAGGGCCCTGCCATTAGCTCCCCTCCTCATCATCTCCCCCGGTTCTCTCTCTTTTAGGTGCTTGGCTCAGCAGCTCATTGATCAGGTGCGAGCGGTGAACGGCTATCAATAGGGACTCACCTTCAGTCGAGGGAAAAAGCAGACATTCATGAAGGTGTGCACGTACTCCAGGTCTTTATCAATGTAGAGAGCTGCGATGAAAGCTGCGAAAATAAAAAAAAAAGGAAGCACTTCTTTTTAAACAAGTTTAAAAGGGGTTGCTTTGTTTAACAATCAGCTCTATTCCTGCTTCTGTAGTAAATAAAATATTAACAAAGACCAGAAGAGAGACCTGAGCAGCGGCCTCCCTCAGTGAGGGACGTGATGTTAATGTTAACAATTGGAAAAGATGGCTCTGTAGCCGCCTGTCCTTTTCTATCATACAGGAAATTGGAACTACAAGGGCCACACAGAGTTCACAGAAACATGTCATATATAAGATAAAATTGTATGTCAAGCTGAATAAATAACTGGCGGCCTAACAGCCTAAAAAGATATGAAATGTAAGCAGAAGGTGCTGGGTGTCATCTTCATCTCATGGCTGTCCCTTTGTTTTCCCCTTCCATTAGATGCCACTGCATTCACTCATCCCTGTGACTAAGACAGTGGGACATGAGAGAGAAATAATAGGTAATATATTTCAGGAGGCCAGTGAGGGCCTGCTGTAGCTGCAGGGCACAACTGTTCATATACAGAAGAGCTGCACTCATCTCCAGCGCTGCCCCTCGTCCTCTTCCCGTGTCATCAACTCTGCTCCGCTGCAAACTTTAAGGGATGATTTGAAAGGCAAATGATATGAAGCCCTGTGTTGTTTGTGATTCATGCAATAGGGTCTGTCTATTGAATGGTGGCCTGAAAAACATTAGTGCTTTTTAGTTTGTTTTTTTTTTCCCTCATTTAATCTACCAAACTGGAATGGTTCATTTCCTATTCCCTTTGTATCACAGTTCCTGTCCCTGCTCCCCCTGTTGGCCTAATGTGGACTGTAAAGGGTCTCTTCCAATTCACAACAGCTCTATTTCCATTCTCCCTCTGGATGCAAATTCCTCTCCTTGCTACAGTTACCTTGCACTTTCTTTTCCTTTTCAAGGAAATGTTATCTCTAGCTTCATTTATTTGATTTGATTTACACCTATATGCATGAGGGCTGGGGGACATTCATATTAGATAAGCAGGCGGTGAAATAAAACTCAAGATCTGACAACAGAATCTGTTATACCCAGTCAATACCAGAATTTATTAAGGGCCAAAACCTAGCAGATAAGCTGATCTGAATGCCAGGTCACATCAGCTTATAGGGTGTTTTATTTAAGCTGCTTCAGCCTGCTGCTGCCTTTGCAAGCCACTCAGCAACCCACCTTCACTCAGGTTGTGTCGGGTAACAACAATAGTCAAAGTGATCGATCAAGGCGACTCAAAATAAAGTAAATCTGCCTCGCTATTGTTCCATTTTGCATCTCCACTTATAACAGAGATTTGCAAACAGACATATTATATTTCTGACTGTTGACTTGATTTTTAAATGAGAGCTTAATGCGACTTAACTTTTTTCCCCACCCACAGGGAGTTATTGTGGGTGGAAAATTCTGCTGTGTGTGTGGAGATCACGATGCAAAGACAGGAATGAACTATTTTAAACATATAAAAACAGAATGGATGAGTTAGTAGAATTACAGGTCTATGGTAAAAAAGTAGAGCCATGCAAATATTACTGAGATTTTCTGTGTTTGGGCCACACATTGTGCATTACGAAGGTTGGATAGTGCTTCTCTAGCAGGTGCATGTTAACCTCTGCCTCCCATACTGGTGGTGCTATCGGTCAGCAGCAACCATCCATAGGGACAATAGTACGATCGGACTATGAAGCAGATTGCTCAACCAAGCCTCCACCCTAGCTTCTCTATTTCAGGCTATTTCTACCTAATCAGTGTCATATCCATTGTCAGACACCTGCTCTGTTCTTGCTCCTGGCTTTCTATGTATGCATGTGCATATCCCCAAAACAGCGCCATTCCACCAAATATAAATTGCTGCAGGTAGAATAACATCCTATTTTAACTACAGTGATGCTCATAGAACTGCCATTTAAAAATGAAGCAATCCTTTTATTGTTTAATGATATGGGCTTGTGAAAACTTTTTGCTACTATATTATAGAAGTTTGATATGTTTATGTAGAAAATTATATTTTACATGTGAAAAATGAATCTCTCAGTTCAATACAGTGTACAAAAATATTGAATAATAATGAACAGAGAGACAGTTACTTAATGGCCTCAAGCTTATTTTTCCTGTATAGTAATGGCATATTTCCAATAAATTACTACAGGCTGATTTATTTGCCTAGTTGCTTTTTGGCTGTTTCCTTGTTATGATGGAGAGTGGCCTAGAAAAAGACCATGGATTTCTAATTCACATGTCAGAAAAGAGCCTCAAAAGCACCGGTGACACAAGCTGATCCCTGACAGGTTTCCCACCCACAAACTCTGCCAGATGAGTTTGACAGAACAACAGAAGTGCCACACTGATGGACTGAACTCGCCTCACTGTGGCAGCACCCCTGTTTACACCTTAAATAGCTGATAAAATTAACATAGGCCCTTATCACCAGAGCCACAGTAATAATACTAAATTGGACAAATATGACCAAAATCATGAAAAACAGGTGGTCCAACACTAATTATACTGTTCTTGTAGTTATTATAATTTATACATACTAAAATAGATTTGAATGATTGTGGCAGGTGCTGCCTACTCACTGCCAATGCCCTGGGGCAATTATTTTTCACTTCTTTGTTATTTCTATTTTTCTATTTAGCTAATCATTAAAAACAAACTCACTCTCTTTGTGTAAACAGGAGTGAGACAAAAGCACACACCCACCACTTTTAAAGCGCATATATTGGCTGTATTTTCAGCTAAGAGCTTTTTAAGCTTTAATTACGAGACACACTGTCAGATGTGGTGTCAATACCCCACTCCTGGTCACTTAAGCATGGGGGTTAACTGCCCACTGTCATTGGTAATATCCAGAAAGCCCAAAACTTTTAGGTCTATCAAAGCAGGAGCAGAAATACCCAACTAAACAATGCACTGATTGTTTTATGCTTAGCTGTGGTCCCCTAAACACTACAGAGAGCACAAAAATAGCTGCCATGGTAAGAAAACTCTAACCTTATGCATTAAAGTCACTTGATGTACCATCAAATCTCAAGCACTGTCCATAATATCACAAGTAATATGACTTGTTGTCTGAATGAAGTTATGAGCCATATCTAAGAGACAGAAAGCTGTCACTTTAACCGACTGAAGAATACAGTGATATTACAAATTCCATGTCTGAAAAAGGCTTTGTGGTGGTGCAGTTTAAGCTGCTTCAGAATTCCTACAGTTGCTGAGGCCTCTGCAAGTCACTTTGCATCCCACCTCCACCCCAGCAGCAGGCTAAGGAGAGTATTCCAGACGTCCAGCAACACTTTTCAGTTCCCCCTGGGGGATGCAAAGACCTTCCCAGGCCAGATGAGATATACAATCTTTCCAGTGGGTTTTGGGTCCACATTCTCCTTCCAGTTGGGTGTGCCCAGAAACCCTTCAAAGGGAGGTACCCAGGAGGCATCCTAACCAGAAGCTCGAGCCACCTCAACCGGCTCCTTTCAAACACAAAGGAGCAGCAGCTCTATTGTTACCTCTCTCAGGATGTCCAAACTGAGCCCAGAGACCCCTCCAGAGGAAAATAATTTAGGGTGATTGTATTCATCACCTTACTCTGCTGGTCATTCACCAGATCTCATGACTGCAAGTGAGGTCTGGAACACAGGCAGACTGATGAATCAAAGGCTTTGCCTTTTAACTCAGCTCTCTCTCTGACACCACACCAATCCACCTCACACTCCACCTTTCCATCACTCATGAGTAAGATCCCAGGATACTTGGACTCCCTCTTTTCTCCCAACCGAGAGGTAGCAATCCACCATGTTCTGGTAGAGAACTTGGAGGTACTGACTTTCATCCCGACTGCAAAAGATCAGTGCATGCTGAAGGTCATGCTCTGATGAAGCCAACAAAAAAAGCAGGGATACTTTTCTGAGGTTCTCAAGATAGAAATCCTCGTCACCCTGGGCTGATCCTGTCCATGAATATCACAGAAAGGATAGGAAACAAGGGGCAATCCTTGTTGGGGGGGGCTGTAGCTCAAGAGGTAGAGGAGGTCATCTACTAATCGGAAGGTTGGTGGTTCGATCTCTGGCTGCTCCAGTCTGCATGCCAACTATCATTTGGGCAAGATACTAACCCCAAGTTGCCCAAGTGAATGTGTGTGAATGTTAGACAGAAAGCACTTATGCATAGAAAAAGGTGCTTGTATAAATGGATGAATGATGCATGTTGTATAAAGCGCTTTTAGTGCTCAGGCAGAGTAGAAATGCACTATATAAGAATCAGTCCATTTAACATTCCTCGAGGAGCCGGCACACACTGAAAACACACTTGACTTTGTGCCAAGGATGCAGACAGAGATCTAACTTTGGTTATTCAAGGACCTGACGGCCCATAAAAACATACTTCCACAATACACCCCACAGGTGCTTCTGGGGGACTTGGTTGTAAGTCTTTTCCAAGTCCACAAAACACATGTAAACTTGATGGTCAAACCATGATCCATCCAGACTACAGTCCTGATGAATTCAGCAATATTACATACCTTTATCATTCTGTTCTTTTCATTCTTTGGAAGTCTCATACTGGTAGAAAACTAAACTCTTATTAAACTGGAATAATACCACGAGCCAATTAATAGCTTATTAATTATGAGAGATTCTAGCAGCTGTAGCAGGAAGATTAAAAAAAACAAAACAAATAAAAACTACAGCAGCACACAGGGAGCATTTTCCAGCCTCTTAGGCAGAGAAGTGACTTTGTTTGACATCCACCACAGAGGGAACAAAGAAATCAATAATGTTACACCATGCTGCCATCTTAAACTGCACATTCTGGAGAGACATACAAGAAAAGAAGTAGGGGTCCATAAAAGTCTATAAAGATGATCTTTCTAGTCATTTTAGATTTGTGGAGATGAATCAAAGAGCTGGGAACATACACTCCAACAAGTCAGCCAGAGTCTTGGTCCGCAGTGCGACTGGGCGTTTCGTTTTATCGTTAGTGATGGCGAAATCCTGCATTCCCAGCTCCTCTGCCACTTTGGCCTGCGTGCGGTTGTTTACCAGGGAGCTGCGGAGGAGCTGCGGGTGAACAAACAGAAGATCACATTTTAATGTCCACCTGTCAGAACACTGGAAACACCAGAGAAAGATCCACACTGCAGAAGTACACAGAAACATCAAAATGGAAGGGAAACATGAAATAATTCATCAAAGACAGACATGGTTATGCTGAATAAATGTTTCAGGGTGATTGCACGTTAGTCTGTTAAATATTGCATTGTGACTTGGAGCTGAGCGCCTTTACAACATGTTAGACTGGTTGAAGTACATTTAAGTCCCTAAAAGGAAAAACAAAAACACTTTAAATATAGCTACAAGACATGGAAAAGAGCAAATGGAATGCAATATGACTGAATGTGTCTTGCTGTGATATGCCCTCTTTAACAGTACACACACAATCACAATTGGAGCCACAGAAACACACACTAGTTGAATGAGCACTTTTTCTTCCTCACGATTTGAAATCCATTTCAGATGTGCCCCATCTTGACTCTTGGGCATTGCTGAAGCTTTCAGTCTCTAAACCAAAGCTTGCTGGATGCTTTTATAAAATTACGTCATGAAATATCCATTAAAAAAAAAAAAAAATCTAACTGCAGAGGTTCTTATTCAGTTTTTAGACCAGCTCAATCCTTCCAGCCTCCAGCAGTCGGTCCTCTGAAGAGAAGTGCTGATGCTCGAATAAAAAGACGGAGCTGCAGTGCTGTTTGACGCCATCAGAAAATGGACTTGCGTGTTCAAAGTGTGATCATTTGCTTTGTACCTGTGGTACAAGCCGTGCAGGTTTGCGCACACGCAACTTTATTTTTCAGACATTTGGCAGCTTCTGCAAAAATGTGCCAACAAAGATGTGTTGCTGAAAACCACTGAACAGTTCCGTCTCATGACAATACCCATCACGAGGAGTACAGTAAACATCCCCCTCACACTGTGCTTGTATTAGTGGAAGAGAGTTACTTTGTGGAAACAAGCAAAAATAACAAAAAAAAAAAGAGAGGAAGAGTCACAGATTGACGGAAAAGGAAGAAGGTGGGGGAAGAAAAATCACCCCTCAAATGATGTAAAAGGCAGGAGACGGTGGAATGAAGACCAAACACAGGTGTAAAAGAGGAAGATGTGAAAGGTACATGCCTGCAGGTGGAAAAAAGCCTAAGGGGAGCGTTTTAAGTGATTTGATCTTACTGTTAAATGTCCTTCATGGTGGTCAGGAAAGTGGATGAAGAGATATTCTGTAGCTACCAGCTGCATGATAGAGTCTCCCAGGAACTCCATCCTCTGGTTGTGGCCCCTGGATAAGAAAAATAAAGAAACGGGGAGTGAGGTAAACAGAGGAAAGAGATGGAAAGAAAACACAAGGTTACAGAAGGATAAGGTGGGAAATGAAACAGTACAGGGATGGGAGGGGTAATAAGGGGGTAAAAAAAAAAAAAGAAATATGAACAGGGAGCGTTTCACATGAGGTCATTCAGCTACACATCAATGGGGCATGAAAGGCATCATGCTCTCTCGACAAATCTACCAAGCTTTTAGTCTTTTAACAGAAACAGTGAAGTCGGCTGATGTACATTTCATGGGTGGCCTCTGGGAGCAGCTGCACTGACAGGCTGTGTGACAACTTGGAAGCAGCCTGAAGTAGCAAGCCCTTATGAAGAAATCCTTCAGCTTTGATTGCAATTCAAATTTAAAGGTAAAAAGAAAAAGAAATGCTTAAAAAAAAAAACTCTGGTGCACCTGCAGGAGAGCCTGTCAAAATCCTAAGCCCACAAAGGCAGCAACTGTGCGCACAGCTTTAGAGAACATCTTTTAACCCTCCAACAATTCCTAGAAAAAGCTCATGGCAGCACTGTGATACTGTACATCAGCTTCTTGCCTTTCTCCCCCATCAGTGAAAGGCAGGGAGCATACTGTAGACTCCCAGCACAGTGCTAGACAGGGCAGGACAAGGGAAGGGGGGGAGGGGGGTACGCAACTGCTGTTGCTGCTGTAATGGTCATTAATTAAACAGAATTATAGATTAGCAATGCAGATGTGGGCTGGTGCCATGCCAGGCAGGCAGGAAGCGTCGGATAGGGTGGGCGTGAGCGAGCGCCATGCAAGCAGGGAGGTATATTCAGCAGCAGCAGCAGAGCACATATCCATCTATAGCTAAGAGATCCATGCAGGAGGGGAAGTCTGAAGATGAGAGAGGAAGATACAGAGGGAGAAGATGAGGAGGAGGTTGACATCAAAGAGAGAAAAAGGCCAAAGTTTATTGTCCAATTTTTAGCGCTTCTGCCTTTTATGAGCCGCAGCCAAAGAGATCTGAGGTTAAAACTGAGTAAATCTGCAGTTAGAGCATATTAAGAAGAGATGTGTCTGTCTAGATTTTTGATTAAAGTCTTCTTTTTTTTTCCTTTTGACCAATTGTTTATCTCAGGGCGGCTGTGGTTCAAGAGGCAGAGCTGGCCGTCTGCCAATCAGAAGGTCGGTGGCTCAATCCTCGGCTCCTCCAGTACACATATCAAAGTGTTCCTGGGCAAGATACTGAGTCTGTGTGTGTGCAAGATAGTTAGAAAGCACTCAAAGGCATAGAATAAAGTGAGGTATGAATGTGTGTGAATGGGTTAAATCGGCTTTGAGTGCTCAGGTGGAGTAAAAGTGCACTATATAAGTACCAGTCCATGAAAAATATACGCCAGATTTGTTGAACTGGACCAACAGTTCTAAAACTCAATGCATCATCACGTAAAAGAGAGAAAAGCAGCCAGTTCTCACCTTTAAAAGAGTTTATTTAGAAAATTATCATCAAGTGTTTCCCTTTTGAAAAACTCATCACACTCAGTCAAGTATTGAACTTTATGCTAACCCAGCCTTCATTGATCAGAAAACGCTTTCTTCCATAAACACCTTTACAACCATGTTGTTGGCTTTGGGGTGCAATCATAAAGTTATACCCACAAAATAACTGAAAACCACACACCACACTTTCAATTTCTGTCCTTCAAGCTAGTCTTCCAGCATGGCTGCTGATTTCCGATCACACCCTGGAAGAACGTGCTGTCATTGCATGAACTTGTGAGTCTGCGATATGTGCGGGATCTTCTCCAGTGTGTTCAAAAAGCAACTCTTTAACTTTAATTTCATTTTGGGGAAGTAGCTCGTATGGCCAAAAAACAAACAAAAAAAAACCAAACCTGTTCCTTTAATGCACTGGGTGCCAACAGTTCAGGTGGTTTGCGCCAAATGTCCTCCCTCTCTATCAGGATGTTACAGTAGATTTTTGCAACGACTCAGTCACATATTCAGAACTCAGTGAATGTCAAACAAAATGGTGAGCATGCTTGTGGTCGCGCTCGAGACTTGATGCACCTCCAGTGAAAGCTGAGGTTTGGACTCTGTGTTGTAGCCGAATTCCCACGTCTCAACACCAGTGATCGTCTTTGACATCGAAGTTTGGTGAGTTTGACACTGAAGCTAATGTTTAAGACCTTTGGTGAAATGCAAGTACACTACTTTCAGGAAGTGAATTAATATTAGCAGCCATGCTGGAAGCACTCTAGAGGTACACAAGGAGAGAAAACTGATCCAAACTTAAATTTGGTATCGTTTCTGATTTTTACAGGCAGAGCAGCAAGTCTCTGGATTAGTCTGCCATCCCTGATACAAACCTGTCCGACAACTGACAATTTTAAATCAATTCGAAAAACTTATTTTGAGTGCTTTTAGTCATATCTGAGTCCACTGTGAATGTTTTCTTACTGCTCTTTTATTTTAACTGTTATTTCTATTAATAATTATGTATTTACTTTTATTTATTTTTGATTTTATGATGGCAGTAAAAGGCAGAAGAAGAGGGAGAACTTAAATTACAACACAAGCAGAAGCCCTGGTGTCACGGTGGTGCCATCTTCAGATTGGTTTTCCACAACACTGTTTAATTCAATTTTACTTGTCGCTCAAATTCCTTTTAAATATCTAAATGTTTAATACAAGAAAGAAGAAACCAATTTTAATTGCTATGCACCCAAAGATCACAGAAGAGTTAATGCAGGAAGAACTTGGAACAGCTTCTTTTTTTATGTCACTGTGTCTTTGAGGCCCAGGACAGAGCTTCATTAGAAGTGAAGGGACACCGCCTGATGCAGACTCCACATTAAAAATAATCACAGAGCTTCTTAATGAAAAGGCTCTGCCACAGCTCATGAGAGCGTGAAGAGCTGAGGTGGGAAAGGAGGGCGATAGAAGAGGGGAACAAAGGCCAGAGATCACTCAGTTTTCATCCTGCACCTCAGTACTGTACACGTGTGGTAAAGGGCTCAAAATCTATCATATATACTGTTTGAGAGCTGGGTAAAGCAGGGGATGCCAGGAAGAATATGCTGGGTAGTAGAAGACTGAAAAGGTGTAGTGTGAGCTAATTTCACATCCAATAGGAAGCAGAGCGGGAAGGCAAAGAGGGGAGTGACAGTGAGAGATGAAACGAAAAAAGGCAAGAGATGGAGGGAAAAATAGATAGATAGAGTAGGTCAGAGAGGAATGTGTCGCTGTGTGAAGCGGCACAAAGAGCCATCCCTTATTCACTTCAACAGCAGAGGCACAATGCTCCAGTAAGGTGGGGGAAATTGAAGTAAAGTGTGGAGCCGAGGTCTTTATTCGCCTTTGACTTTGATCTAAAATACCTTTAACAGGGCCTCTGAAGAGGCGGTGACAGGCTGCCCGCTCCAAAAGGGGCAAGCACACCATTTTTAAACCCATTTTTCTCTTTTTAGGGAAATAATGTTCTTGTTTCATATGTGCGTGCTTGTGTAAGCTTCAGATGTGTAATCGGCAACTACTTCTGACAAAGTGTTGCTTTAGTGGGGGGCAAGTGGAGTGGTCAACTTTGGACTCCAACATGCAGAGCCTGAGTAATTTTAGGCAACCAGAAAAAGGTACAGGGTGAAAATAATTTGCACTGCATGAAAAGATCAGGTTTCATTTAAAATAGCACTCTGACAGAAAGAAATCTCAGGGTCTCTTCTAGTAAAGTTGCACTGAACGGAAAATTAATTGAGGAAAAATGCTGCCCTAAATTTGAATCTAGAATTCAAGTGATATAAAAGCTTAATTTACAAACTATTTAATAAACTATGTAATGTTACAGGCTGAAAGCTGGGTAGTGTGCATTATTTGATCTTTCTTATTCAATCTCATGGTCAGGAAATTCTTTAAAGTAGATCATACAAGTGAAATTCAATTTGTTTAAAGAGTCCTCATTGCTAAATGTTATTTTCTCATTTCTATTTTCTATCTAAAGTAAATTGCAAATTCCTATTATGAGTTTCCTTACATTTATCACATACACACAGATACAATGGCGAATGCTTGTATTAAACATTATGCCGAACATTTCTTAAAACGTCTAAAGAGAGGTTTTGTAAAAGCCACATCAACCAACAGTTAGGTCCATAATTTTTTGGGGAAAAAAACAACATTTTTGTAATTTTGCCTCTGTACACCACCATTTTAAATCAGACAATCAAGACTGATTGAAGTGGAGCTTTAATGCATGGGGTTTAAGGAAATTATTGCAGAAATTACAGCCAATTTTAGACACAGTTCTCCATTTTTAGAGGCTGAAAAGTAACTGGACACTTCACTGACAAGCAGTTTTACGGTCACCTGAGGTCAATTTTTTCCATGAAAAATTAAGCAGATAAATGATCTGTAGTTGATTTCAGGTGTTGAACTTGCATTTGGTGGTTTTTGACTGGAACTCTCAATATGAGGTCCAAAGAGATTCCAGTGCAAGCGAAGGAGGCAATCATCACACCCAACAAACCGGAGAGAGAGCAAAAACAACAGGAGTGGTCAAATCAACAATCTGGTACATTGTTGAAAAAGCTCAGCAATACCAAAAGGCCTGAAAGACCACAGAAAACAACTAAAGTGGATGGAGACAGAATTATTTCCATGGTTAAGAAAAACTCCTTCACAATGTCTAAACAAGCCAAGAACAATTTTGAGCTCTACAATCAAGAGAGACAGTCATGAATGTAAATCCAGAGGGTTTACAACAAGGTGCAAACCACTGTTACACTCAAGAACAGGGAGGCCACATTTGACTTTGCTAGAACCCGAAGCACACCACATTATCTGTCAAATATGGTGGAGGCAATGTTTCCCGAGAGTTTCTCAAGGCAAAGAAATGGGAGATTCTTCAATGGCCATGACAGTCACCTGATCTCAACGCAACAGAGAACAACTAAATTGAAGGCAGGGAGAACCACAAACAAGCCACTGAAACTAGACATTGAAATCAGCTTTACAAGATATATGTACTAAATGTACCTCGTCTGGCAGTATAGAAAGATAATAAAAATAAAAGTATGTGTAATGTGAGAAAATTATTTCATTAAACCCAAAGCTATTTCTACAGAAATAGAACCGATATAGATTAACAAATGAAACAAAAAGCATTAATAAATTTTTAAAATCTAAAGAGCTCATAGCATTGTTTTGGAAGAAAAAAAATTCTCATAGATGAATTGTTAGCCACTAGATAAGGCAAATGATGTCAAACATTACACTACAAAGATTAGATTTGGAGAACATTTTTGACCTCTGTAAAAGATTTAGAACAGACAGAAAGTCTGTCTGTGTAACTGACTCCTGAATAACATGCAGCATTTGGTCGGATATACACTGAGTTTGGATATGGACTGCCTTGTACAATAAGAGAAGCAGTTTGTTGTTGGTTTTCTTTTTGTTTTTGAGTTTTCTTTCTGCTTTACTGTTGATATTAATGCTTTTAAAATGATAATGAAGCTTTTGTTGACCATAGTGCTCAGGATTCAGACTGCTCTAAACACTCAGCTTTGTTTACTCCTGGGTCTGTATGTTGCAGAGATCCCTGATATGGTCATCTCTGGCACACAGCTCTAGCTGTGAGCACAACAACCCAAATCTTTTGTTTATGAGGGTCAGCCAATCAAAACTAAGCTGGTCTAATGGGAGGAGGGACGGGAGATACACCAGCTTGCTTGATGAACTGAGTTCTTGCATCAAGGCCCAGTATAAGATAAAGGAGGATTATTTTAAATAAAATTTTGTGAATGATATTCGTAAATCATGCAAAGAAGCCTGTTGGTGCTTTATACATTATTGTGCTTTTCACAGCTGCCTGAACCACAAATATTTCATTCACTAATTTCCTTTAACTTTCAATTTTAACCTAAATCCACTGTATAAAATATAAATGCACGTATAAATGTTTCAAATACCTTCTTTTCAAAGCTGCACAGTGAAATGTACTTTCATTGAACAAACACTGAACATGAAGAGAGAGACGGACCCCGTTTCATCCTTTTTCCCTAACAGTGAGATTCTTGCAACACCCAGCTCTTCCGTTGTGAGAGGAGACAGGAAGCTCATCGCCCTGGGGCCACAGCTCTCCAATACTGCTGTCTGATGGTAGCCTCCGGTCTCTGCCGCGTCAAGACACCATCAGCTCCCGCCCCTGCTTCTTGTACTGTCTTCTTCTTCTAGGTCAGTTTGTCCTAGGTCAGTCCCATCTCCTCATATGCGGCCTACCTTTTCATGTGACCCTCCTTTCCATTTTCTGACCTTGTTCTTCATTCTATCACGACAGCCTGACCCACTTTGGTATAACCTTTGGTCCTTATGGGCAGTCATTGCTCAGTTCCAGCTTTCAAGTCAGTCAGCTCTATTTAGGTCAACATGCCTTTGGCTACTAATGAGCTACTGAACATAAATTACCCTGAAAATATATTAATTTGTTCGTTTTTGCTCCAGGAAAAGCAACAATAAAATTCAGCGAAATAAAAAATACATTAGTTTAAACTTACAGCCCTGCAGTTTTTAAACGCGAAGTCACCAAGTTGGAAAATATCATCGGTATCAACCTTGAGTTGGAAAGTCCTTAAAGTGAAGCTCAGTGGGAGACAAACCTCTGGACCTCTAATCAACTTTACTGACCCTGACTGGGGAGATATTTGACATTTAAGTGATGGATTAGAACATGCACAGCAGTGTGTGTGTGAATGTAATACACACATGCACACTCACACACACAGAGCAATGTCCTAGTCCAAATCTAAGCAAGCAATTACAGAGTGCAGCCTGCCAATAAGATATCAGAGGTGTGCTGCCAAGGCTAATTTGCTTTAGCTGTCAAACTCACTATTGTGTTGTTTTGTGGAGCTCAGAAGTGAGTTAAGCTTCAGTTCCAAATAACCCTCTCGTAGTCGGAATCAGAAACACCTCAAATTGGACTGAGCGGTCTCATTAGCGGAAACATTTTGCTATGAAAATTGCAATCTTTTCAGCCTTTCATTTGACGAGTAAACGAGCGGGGGTTACACTGCAGCTACACAATAACGACGTGTTTGTTTCGGGAAGACCCAGTCGCTCTCTTCCTGATCAATTTTAAGTCGTCCTTGTAGAAGTTTGTAACTTTACTGACTATTGAACAAATGTCAAAACAGGGGAGGAAAAAAAAACATTTCCAGTGTTCCAATGTCAGTTATAAATCACAGCAGCACTGCAGTGAAACACTGCAATTAAAAGAAAAAAAGAGCAAACATATACCTATGAGTTGCTGTATGTTGCATGTATGGAGTTTAATGCTCATTTATAGCTCTATATTTTATTCTTGGACCCTTCCACATTCACAGAGTAAAATACTAATAATCCCTAATTATATTATACTGGGCCTCCCATTAATCCTACATCTGAATCAAGCCTTTTTAACTCCTGTCCCTTTAATGCAACTTTCTTCTGATTGGCTGCCCCTTATAAACAGAAGGTCTGAACTGCAGGTGGGTGGGAGCTGTCCAAAAATGACATCCTACCTACTTTTTCCTAATCACTTTTCCTTTATGTCAAAGGAAAATGTTAAGGAAGGTTAAGGAAAGGTGTGAAGGAGAATTTATGAGAACTTAGGAAAAGAGAAACTTGGTTATCAGAGAATCCGACTGCTCTTACTCTAATCCCCTTAACAATGTGTCAAGGAGACAGACTACAGAGTAATGTGTTCTTATTCTTTCTGGCTGGAGAGATGATCCAATGTAACTCCTTTCCTACTCCTCGTTTAGGATTTCTGTGACTGAAGTAAAATTCCCTTCATCCATAACTTATCCAAGAGAATTCACCCAGCTTTTATGACTGCCACGCAGACACTTCCGGATCACTTCACCCAGTTAGGAACCTGCAAAGTGAAATTGACTATTCGACCACAAAGCCAATTCAGATGTGTGCCTTAAAGCCTGCATTCTTTGAACCTGATCTCCACCTGCAGCGGATTCTGTTAACTAGTCCACAGTGGAGAGTATAGCAAAAGGAGGACTACTGACACCAACTGCATTCCTGGAGTTGGAGTGTATCCAACCGTATGACGAGATCTTCTCTAAGGAAGCAGCTGAATGATCTAGAAGACTGCTACAATAACAACCAAAAGGAACATAATACAACAAACAAACAAGAGCTATGTACTAATGATGATGCTTAACTTTATTTAAAGGATTAAATTTTATTTGAAGGATTAAACTGCCAGAAAGAGTTTACAAAAACTGTAAGAACCACTGTAATAGGAAAACATGGCCTAGGCTAACTGGTTAGCAGCTACTGAACTAGTAAATTGATCACAGTTGTCATAAGGCGGAGTTGCCTGAGTACTCAATGTATGGGAAACACTGATATGAGCTAAGGCTGCTCAAAAAAATAATAATCATGATTATTTTGGCCAATATTATAATCTCAGTTATGAAACTAAAAGATTCACTAATTTAAACATACTTTTATATGAGATTTTCTTTAACTGAACATAATTCAATTGCAAATTGCGGGTCTCATCAGGGTGTGTGTTTGACTAAAAAGCCCGTCTCCTGAGGGCAACCCAACCAGCCTGCCTCCATCATGAGATGTCTGCTGGTGCAAACGGGGCCAAAGAGCCTTAGTTTGAGCGACAGAAAGCCCAAGCTGAGAGCTAACTGTTCCGTGTTACCAAAAGCGTGAGAGACGCTGAGCGATCTGGAGACACAGGCAGCTGCGGTCAACTGGTATCTTTCCACGGATTCAGCTACGGAAACTGGAAATTGAGAGTTTGACCTCTTAAGGAGGGGCAAAAACGCACCGCTGTCCACGAAACACAAGAAAAAAAAACAAGAACTTTGTAGCAGAAACAAATGCAAAAGAATGTTTTTTTTCCAGATTATTTTATTTTCATATTTATTGGAAGCCACAATTCAGATTAAAATCTAATTGCCCAGGCTGAGAATGACCACGAAGTGTCCTTTGGTTTCTCAGATTCACCCCTCAACTGTCTTTTTGTTTCAAAAGCCTAAAATGGTTGAGTAAGGGCTCAAGATAACCTTCTAAAACAGGACTTTCACAAACTGAGAGTCTGTGGCTTGAGATCCTGAAGCCTGAGATTTAGGTTCACAGGGATTACCAGCAAAAACGGTGACAGTTTTTTAAATATGGGCCATATTTAAAATGAGCATCCACGACTATAACACTCTATATATATATATATATATATATATATATATATATATATATATATATATGACAGAAATAAGCAAAAGTGGTCCACTTTAAATGAGAATCCAAGAGTTCACAGGGTGGACAGCGAAATAAGAGATGAATCAAACCCCCCTTTTCCCATGTGACAGCAGGGTTATGGCCTCACAGGTACCGCAGACTACAAATATGAGGACTTCACAGTCCCTTGGGCCTCTCTCTCTCTCAGCTGTGAAACCCTTGGATTAGGCTTTGCGCCAACAAAAAAAGAAGCCATCTTTCACTAAGGTACTTTGAACATGACATTCAAGTCATCATTTGTTATAGAGGCAGCTTTAGTGACGGCAAGAACATGTATAAGCTGCAGGGGGTAAACATAATGATGATGTGGGAGGAGGCGGCTGTTGCATTCATAACAGATACAACAATTTAAAATGCTCAACATATAAAACTCCCAGCATTTCAGATTATATTATACATTATAATGCATCATGCCTCATCACCTCTGAAGGGAGCGGCAGATAAAGTCTGGCTATTTCTACAGCATCCCTGCAAATTACATCTGGCCAGCTAGTGCCACACTTTGCATTTTAATTGGCTGTAACTCTATTATCCACAAACAAACAGTGAAGGTACTTACAAGGTGAGGTGGTTAAAGCCCACAGTCCTTAAGGTGAAGGCTCTAGCCAGCAGGCGCACATGTGTGAACAAAACTCCAATAGACTCCTCAAATCTGGTCAGTTTTTGGAGGACCGGAGACGTCTCAATAAGCTGCCTGTCTGTCTGTGGCTCCTGTACCTGGAAAAGGACAAAGATAGCAACAAAGAAGGTTTGGTGACGAGATATGGGCCTGAAAGAGGTCTGGTCATTATAGATATAAAGAAAACAGACAGAATGCCAGCACTCACTGATATCTGTTGTTTCTGTTTAAGATGACAGCTGCGGCAACAATAAACAAGACGTCTATTTATCAGTGAGTGCCAGCACTTGGTCTGTTTTGACCCTTCCCAGGCTATGTACGTATGCTGGATCACTGTTCAATATTTGTACCTGAACACTCTCCTAGTCATCTTTTATAGATTTGAGACTAGCCAGAGTCAACATTTAGTGAGCAGCAATTTTTCAGTGTTTACTTTTTGGCGAGTCCTTAGTCCAGGTGAAGAGAGAGCTTAGTGTTACAGCACACAGTGATTATGTTAAATTATAGACTGCATGCAATGTGCTAACAGTTTGGGAAAGACCTTCCTTTGCTTCTGCATAACAATTTCCACAAATACAAAGCCACAGTCCATGTTTTTTTTGTTTTTTTTTCATTGTTTTGTTTGGAGAGGAAGAACCTGATTCCCCTGCACACAGCCCTGACCTAAACTTTGTCCAGCACATGGCACTGGAAACCACTAGAGTAGCTGTGCATGAATCACCATTTAAAATAATCTTTATTTAACTTAAACTGGGCCTTGGTTTGGTTCCCTCAGTTCATTTTTGTTTGAAACAAACTGTTTTGGCTTCCTTTCCCTTGAAGCAAACCTTCTTCTGATTGGCTTCCCATCACAAACACAAGGTTTGAACATCAGGTGGGCGGAGCTTCTCCAGAGCTGTGAACCGGAGATGTCCATATAGGGAAAATCCCTCTCACTGACACCACACAGAATTCAGAAGATTTATAGCAGCTCAACTTTGTCTATTTTTAATACGACCATCCACCACTATAAAAGTATATACACTCACCAGCCACTTTATTAGGTACATCTAATCAACCACAGAAGGTAGGGTTAGGGTTATGACCACAGTGTCCACAGTTCTGATGGCTGCTTCCAGCAGGATAACACACCATATCACAAAGCTCAAATCATCTCAAACTGGTTTCTTGAACATGACAATGAGTTCACTGTACTCAAATGGCCTCCACAGTCCAACCTGCTATTAGCAGGTAACAAAGTGGCTGGTGCGTGCAGAAAATAAAAGCATAGTTCCATTGACAGGTCTGTACTCAACATTTTTTAAGCACAGTCTACAAATATAAATAATATTCAGTTTTTGTGTTACTGAATTTATCATTTATTGCAAGGAATTTTATTGTATTTTTTGAGCTGTTTTGTTTTATTTTACTTCATTCACTCTATTTAAACGATCTCATTCCTTCTGTGTAATTTTTACTTTACAATGTTTTTTTTTGGTTTTGACACATTGTATTTTATTTTATTGAGCTATTCTTTATTGAACCCATTTTATTATGGGTTGTTTTTAATGTTTTGGCTGCTGTACCACAGGAATATCCTAACTTCTTGAATGCATATTCAATTCAATTCAATTTTATTTATATAGCGTCAAATCACAACAACAGTCACCTCAAGGCGCTTTATATTTGTAAGGTAAAGACCCTACAATAATACAGAAAAACCCCAACAATCAGACGACCCCCTATGAGCAAGCACTTGGAGACAGTGGGAAGGAAAAACTCCCTTTTAACAGGAAGAAACCTCTGGCAGAACCAGGCTCAGGGAGGGGCAGCCATCTGCCACGACCGCCTGGGGGTGAGGGGAGGAAGACAGGACAAAAGACACACTGTGGAGGAGAGCCAGAGATTAATAATAACTCATTAAATGCAGTGTGGTGTATAATAACATGGTGAGTGAACAGAGGTGAGAGAAGGAGAAACACTCAGTGCATCATGGGAAGCCCCCAGCAGCCTAGGCCTATTGCAGCATAACTAAGGGAGGATTCAGGGTCACCTGATTAAGCCCTAACTATAAGCTTTATCAAAAAGGACAAATAAATGTTATTTTGTGATTACATTTTATATGTAGCTATGAATAATGTGCTTGTGTTTGATGCGCCTAAATGCTTTAACTGTTAAATGTACTTTTTTGTCCTTGCATATACGTCTTGTAATTCATTTAAAATGTGCTCTTTGCTTTGGGATATCTCAGAGCCCTGAATATGTATCCAGTAACAGCCAGCAAGACCACTTCAAGGATCCTTGAATAACACACCAAAGAGAAACTTCCTCAATGAAGTCGTTCTGCATAAGAGTGTCAGATAAATTCCGTAAATGAGATGAACCTCTGCAGTATGTGCTGCTTTAGGGCCTGTTTAGAGTGTGTGTTTTTCCTCCGCCTCAAAACAAACTCAGATGATCTGCAGCAGATGGAATCTCTTAGTCATTAAGTTTTAAGTCAAACAGCTCCCTTTACCCCCCCCCCACTCCCTGTAAATCTCATGATTCCCACAGTCAATTAATATCTCTGGTGACTCAGTCGTACGGTAAATGCACTGGCTTGTTATATGAGCCTACTTGTGACTGTGATGAGACTTGAAAGAACGGTTTTCAGTTGTGTAAATCGCTGTAGATTATGCGTTTAACATTAGCTCCAGGGCTTGGTGAGTTCAGAGGTAGATGGGCAAATACGTGCGGTTCTCTTTAGCTACAGTATTTCCTCTTGTCTGTGCTCATTAGAAAAAGAAATAATATGCTAAGAAAATATGTGCATGCATGTTTGTTAAATCAAGAGATATCTTTATGGGTGCATTAATTAGGCTGCTAGAATCATCTAATTGGTCTCTGAGTAGTGCAACTGTTAGCTTGACCAAGACATCTTTTGCACAGAAAACAGAAACATTGAGACATGCAATTTCATGTGGACATTCAAAGGGAACACAAGCACATTCAATTGACCTTGTTAGCTTGCTCTATTTTGCTGTACACTATAAAGTACCCTGAAAATAAGAATAAAGAATACATGCAAGGCTCTCCGAGGGAAGATAGCCGCTTTCTTCATTTTCCAGCACTTTCTTTTGTCTGCATTTTCGTGATGGAATGACAAGTAAACAGCTCTCTCAAAGTCTCCCATGTCGAGCCACTGCACAGAGCAGAGATGTATTTTTAAACTCAGTATTTTAATTGGAGTGCTGCCGGTAATGTCATGGTTCCATCTTCCAGTGTGTCCTAAGAAACATTTCACTCCTGCCTTTTTTGCTCCTTCTGTTAATTAACGAAAGGCGTGTAAATGTCATGCATCGCAACTAACGACATCTGACGAGTTCAGCACTCATAGGCGCGAGCTTATCCTTCAGGGGAAATGGCCAGCAGCAAGGCTTCAAACGAAGTGAAGAGGAGAGGAAAAAAAAGAAAAAAAGAATCAACAGCAGTTTTGAAAAAAGAGGGAGAAAAAAAAACATGTTTGAAATGGCTTCAAAGCATCACTTTCAGCTCAGTCCAAACAGAAAGCAGAATCAGAGCCCAGGTCTTCTGAGGCCAAAAAATAAATAAATAAATAAATAAAATCCAGACTCTCATGTATCTCCTCAATAAACTAAAGAAGAAATTTGGTAATCCAGACTCAGTGTAAATGATGTTCTGGTAAATTATTCTGGAGAGCTGGGGGTGATGTGCTAGTGCAAATCAAGCAAAAACGAAAGTCCACAGAGCAATCCGCAGAATTCTGTAGGGTAAGTTGTTGTGTCTATGCCAAAGATTTGTGTACGCACAATTACACACACCACAGAGAGCTGCCATCACCATCCCCTCAAACCTCATTAAGGTAACTTCTCTCATCTCTGCCCTGTCATCCCCCTCTTGGTCAGGAGGGGAAGGGGGATGCACCTTGTTACCTTTCAGCAGCAGTTTTGGGCAGAACAGCCTCATTTAGAAACAGAGCGCGCGAACATGTCTGTGTAGGTACTCAGTCATTCAGGTCATGATAGTCTAAAGTGCATGATTCAAAGGCAACTGGACTTCTTTTAGGTTCTTGAAGACATTTCACCTCTTATCCAAGAGGCTTCTTCAGTTCTAAAAGGTGATGGGATGTCCAAGGTAATTTAACCTCTAGTGGGGTAGTCACCTCAGAGGTGGTCCTAATGCGCCCGGACAGGCCTACAAAACCAACCACCAGCCACCTATGACACAGTCCTGAGAGCCCTTCCCAAGTGGTTTAACCGCCAATCACACCTCAACTCG
>VUQS01041768.1:22777-46115 GCA_015108495.1 Heterochromis multidens | reverse complement strand
CAACTCGTGTGACCCAACAACTCACACACACACACACACACACACACACACACACACACACACACACACACACACGGGGCAACGCGTGCCAGGACCACTTCGAAGATGTTAAATACCTGGGACTCCTCATCATCTTTTAGAACTGAAGAAGCCTTTCAGATGAAAGATGAAATGTCTTCATGAAGTCCAGTTGCCGTCAACTCAACCACGTCAGACAGTGCGTACTTACCAGAATTTGTTCGTTCCCTACCAACTGCCTCACTTAAGACTCAAAATGACTATTACTATAGTAATTATAGTACAGTATGTGTGTGTATATATATATTTTTTTTTTTAAAAATTGAATAGGTTTAGATAGGTTTAGGCTGTACCTTACCATTTATATTAAACATACTCTAATCCCATTCACTGCTAAGTTATAGATACAAAGCTTTGATTATGCCTAAGGAGACAACAGCAATGGTATATATGTGTAACCTCTTGTTGATCTTGGTAGAATAGCATTGTCTTATTGTGCACCTTGGTCATGGAATAACCTTCAGAGCACACTAAAGTTGGATGGTTTTGTCTCCCTGGGAGCATTTAAAGATCTTATAAAACATTCTGCAACTGCTATTCCGAAGCAGGACTCTTCTCTCTGTATTATTGTAGGGTCTTTACCTTACAATATAAAGCACCTTGAGGCGACTTTTGTTGTGATTTGGCGCTATATAAATAAAATTGAATTGAATTGACTGTATTTTGTATTATGTTTTTGTCCCATGTCTGTTCATGTTACATTCAATTTGATAATTTTTCTAACATTTTAAGAGTGTACTTTCTTGGCCAGGTCCTTCTTGAAAGTAGATTTTAATCACAAGGGACTTCCTGGTTAAATAAAGGTTCAATTAAAAAAAAAAAAAAAAGAGTACATAAAAATAACAAATGTCATTAAACTCCTATTTCTTGGCAATACCTCACCCATGATTTTTTCTTTTTTCAGTAATTGCTGTGAATTTCTCATCTAAGACTGTCAGATCAGGTGGTGCTTGCCATCCACCTTGGTTACAGCCTTTCTGTGTGGAATTCACATGTTCTCTGGTTTCTCCTACCACTGAAAAACATGCTAGGTTAATGCTGCCTATGTCAACACAGGTCACTCTTGCAAAAGAGATTCTTAAGCTGAAGATGTACCTTTTCTTCAGCTTCCTCTTCTGGCACTACTTTTCCAGTTTCTTTTGATGAAAATTCTTCTTTCTTGCTTTAGTGGTGCAGGCTTCTCTCTTAGAACACCACTCGTTTCTCCATGATCCATTTTGAAGTCTACAGACCAGTCGGCAACTGGTCTGTAGAGAAATGAGTATTCCTTGACCAGCTGGCGAGTGGTTGGTAGAGCTTGCTGGCTGTGTATTGAAATACTTGCTAACTACTAACCGAGTGACTGTAAAACCTGAAAATTAAAAGTTGTGCCTTATTGCTGCAGCAACATGTTTGAAAAAAAAGGCACAATTTTTAATTTGAAGGTGAACGGTCTCCATTTCAGGCTTGTGTTGCACTTTTCACAGTTTTACTACTGCTCAGCAAGTCTTTGCAGACAAGTCGACGTTTTTCATGCAAACTATGGGTGACTGCAGCAATCTGACCAAAACAATCGCAAGGAGGGTTTCGGTGCAGCATCATGTACTCCTTCTCATCTAGCGACTGCCAGCAACCTCCAGCAACCTCTAGCAACCACTCTCCAACCGATCGAGGTAAACATATTTTTCCCTAGCAACCGTTGGTTGACAGGGGTCACTGACTGGTCTCTAGGCCTGTGTGACTGTAGCTTTACATGCACATGGTGGTATGAACAAAATCCAACGGTACTTTTGCATGTGCACTCATTTTTTGCACAGGCTGAGAACTTTTCTCTGCACATATTTGAGAATGACGCCTAATGTTCCAACTCCAAGCTTCTCCATAAATTAAAGATTATGCAAATAATAAACAAACAATTAAGGGATAAATAAAGCTTAGATTACATCACATCACATCAAGGGTCAGGGGGCTAGCAAGCTACCAAGAGGCTGACACAATGTAGTAGGTGTTATCCCACTGACAGAGGACCACCCAGAGGAAACCTCTGCAATGCACAGTGTGTGGTAATGAGGCTCTATGACTACTCATGCGGCACACTGTGGAGGTACCAACTGAACCACAGAGCCATATAGCAGGACTGACCCCGGAGCTCCACCCTGCCCACAGTACCTGCCGCCACCGCCTGTGCAGCTCACTAGGAAAACAGGCTGCTGGGTGCACAGTGGGTTTAGTCTGAGCACTGAACAAGCTCAACAAAAACATCCAGGCTCTCTGTGGATCTTGGGGGTGACAAATACAGGGGTGAGGAGGCTAAGATATAAAAAAAAACCAAACATATGTTGTAGGTAAACAGAAAAGCACAATGTTGTTTTTTGGGGCAAAAGCGGGATGTGTAAAAATGCACATACGCAGCGAGATGAAGAGAATAAAGCGCTTAAAGACGACTCTCGGCATACACACAAAGAAACACTTTCTCCTCGCAAACACATCAGAGAGAAGGATGCCTGACGGTCCCTGGAGGCCCCATGTGATTCGGGACTGTAATCCTGTTATGGCATCTTTGATCTCTTCTTCCAAATCCTAATTTCAAACAAACACTGTTGACATGTTCAATGTTTCTGGGCAGATCATGCAAAGCAAAGAGCAGCAAAACGGAGAGCGACTGAAGAGACGGATGATGGAGAAAGGATGTGGGGGGGTGGGGATGATGTGGCAAAGAGAAAAGGCGAGAAAGGAGCAATGGCAAAGAGGAAGAGAGACTGAGTAAGTGAAAAAGCGGATTAGGGTCTCGACCAAAATGGAGAGCATCGAGACAAGGGAACAGAACAATAGAAACTAGTGGAAGGCTACTGGGAGCCTTGTGACAGCCATAAAGAACTCAGTCAGCCTCAGGCAAAATACCTAACAGCTTGCCCACCTCTGTTACCAACACACACAAGAAGAAGAAGAAAAATAACACGTACATTTAGACTGGAAAACTTCAAAGATCTGTGAACGCTTTTGTGTCTTGGGGGTGAGGTGAGTTTTAATGAGAGGTACCCAGACAAAATAAACATCAATAATAAAACATATCTCTCCTAACCTGCAGGGGGTGTGGTGGGTAGTTGAGCCAGACCTCCCGCAGATCCTGTGAAGACAGAAACAGAGAGGGAAACAGAGATGAAGAGTCAGGGGGGAAGAAATTAGTGCATTTCCCCTTGGCATGAGGGTCATCATGTTAATGAATATAAGTCATTAACACTACAAATAAACATAGTAAATCATTAAAAGTAGCAAAAGAACCCAAAATGAATATTCAAAAATATCACATTCTTTTTAGATAAAGGGTTATTTCTGCTTCAGATTGGTTGGTTTTTAACATTACAAAAGCTCCCCAGGCACAAAATACAACCTCTCACACTGGCTTCCTTCTTTGTGAATAGGACTCAAGCCTTCAAACTATTTTTCTGCAACTACTTTTGTTGAATTTCACCTTGCATTTTCTGCAATTTAGCACTTGAACTTGAGCCTGTGTGTATGTGTGGTTTTAGTTTATTAAGAGAACCAGAGTCTTGTAAACCTGCTGATTTTTATAGACGTGCAGAAAATAAGCCAGAGAGTATGCTGTCTATAAAAGCTACTGGCTTTAATTTTGCTCAAAATAAAATCCTGTCCAAAACAATGAGTGTGCTTAACGAAGAGAGACTCCCTGTTAAATGTGACATTGACACATCAGTTCACAGTTAGGAACTATTAGCACAAAAGCAAACAAAAAGATTTAGCTAAACATCCAGCAGCTATTGTGGAAATGTTCAATATTCACTTTCCTTTTAGATATTTATTGCTTTCCATCAACTCCCAAAGTAAATACTTGGCTCTCTGACTGCTAAATACTCCACTGTGTTCAGCAGCTAGTTGCTAACCTTTGGTATTTGCCAAAGTTTTGTGTCTACTGCAGCTGGATATGCATTATTCAGAGTAGTGACAGTGAAACCAAACAAAACAAGGGGCTGAAAGATGCTAAAATGTTTTTGCATGTTATCTAATTTATCTTTATTAGTTTGAGAAACCTTCATTCACATTAAATCCAGTCATTTGATCTGCTGGTCACGTAAAAATATTCATGAGCAGGTGAACACAAAAAAGTGTTCACCTAAAACTAAAAATTATATGAGCAAGTGGCAAAAACTGCCACAGTTCCTCTAGTGGCCACTGGAGACTCTCTCCAAACGTAAGTAAACCCACACTGACTCCCATGTTAAAATGGCCAAATTTACACATTAAAAAGCACGTTTACTACCTGGTACAAAATACGATTTAAGCCTCTATGGATAGTTTCCACCTTGTAATAATTATGAGGAGGGTAATGATTTTTATTACTCATCCACCTGGATAACTGAGTTATGGTCATTTTTAGTTATTAAACTGGACCTCTTCACTGTGTGTGTGTGTGTGTGTGTGTGTGTGTGTGTGTGTACTGTTGGAGCCATTTGGAGCATTTTAATGGACTATGTGACTAATATTATGGCTTGCTGTGTGGTGCAGATCATCCCAGAAGTTTGTGCTTCAGTTTTTGTGAAATTCTAGAGTTTTATTAGTCTGCTATTTAATTAGTAATTAGCCTATATGTGTGTCTGTGTGATGCACCCATACAGTTTATGAATGCAGCTTAACAAAGAAAGCTGGCATTATTTGATAAATTAGTACTTCACTCTTTTAAAATAAATAGCATGGAGTACAACATAAAAACCACTTACCTTACTTCAGTAAGGTAAGTGGGTAAATGTACCCACTTACGTACGTACTATGTAGCCTATCAATGCTCTTATTCAGTGGGTATTGTAAGATTAACAGCACCAGGGCACCAGCGGGGGACAATCATATTTCAAATGACCAGGCACCGCCCCATGCCCTACGCTGCATCATGCCAGGTGCCCCCAATTTGCATCAAGCAGCTTACGTCTCAACTTTGTGCAAACGTGGAGTTGACAAGACAATGTGTACAAAGCATAGAAATGACAGGTCCTGTGAAAATGTACCATGTGACCTTCTCTTTTAGCCTTGACAACTCACTCTTTACTGATATCAAAGACTGCAGTTTAGTTTCTCAACATTAAAATTAAATGTAACACTCGATGATGATGCTTTGATATTAATGATTTTAAGCAGGGCAGGGACTGTAGTAATGCACCACACATGGATTTATGTAGGGAATTCCTTATCCAAGTGCTTTCAGGTGCCATCAGTGAGCGATGGTGAAAGAAAACAGATAATTTGCAGACCCAGAAGTCTGCATATCGACCTTACACAGTCAAGTAAGGTGGTGCTGGTAAAGGGGTGGGTCGTGATGTGTATTTGAACGGAAGATGAGGGGTGTTTGCGTGTGGAGTATTGGCGGGATTTAGCTTTTAGAGGAGCGTTGTCTCTGGAGACGCACACTAGCAGTGCTGAACTTTTGCCCATCCTGCCTGTGGAGAGAAATATGTGCAAGATCAACATGTTTCCTCCACCCTGCTCTGAGGTAACCACACAAAATCGAACAGTAGAGAGACCAAGGCTGAAATATACACAGTACAGAGAGAGAGAGAGAGAGAATAAGTCGTGGCTCTCAAGTTGTTGCCAAGGACAACGTGAGCCAGAGGCAGTTTTGGGCCTAGAGTCTAATGTTGGGTGAGTCATAGTGGTGATAGAGATGTGGAGAGGGCCTCTAAAGTACAGTATCACTCAGGTGTTTAAAAGGTTCAAGGAGATAAACCTTTAAAATGCGGCGCTAGCCCATGGGGGGGTTGTGTGTGGTCAGCAGCATCGAATGGGCGCCTCATCTTCTCAACCCACCCAGCTGGCAACCCATCGCCTTGAGCAGCCAATGAAAAATTCATGAAAAGTGGTCAATATTTTTGAGTAAATGCTTCCTGTTGGTTGCTTGTCTCTCAGCCTGGGAGTGGGGTGGAGAAGCACTAAATACATAGCAGGTATCAAGTCAACACTGAGCTTGCTTGCGAATGCGCGTGTCGTCGGTTGTTAAAAGAGCGTCAATAGCCCTGGCTAATGGATTGATTGTTTTCACAGTTTTTTTGCAGCTGTACAGTTTGCTTTAAAACATATAAAAGTGATTCAACTAGACTGATGTATGCAAAGAGGCATAGGGGAAATAAGAATGAAAAGGACAAGAAGGGAGAACATGACACTTGAAAAAGAAAAAAAAAGAAAAAGAAAGAGAGAAGTGAAGTACACACAAGTTGCTTCGGCTTGAGATTGAGGCTTATGATTAAAATCCATCCACAAGGCGCTCACGATCCGCCCACATGCTGTATATAGACCCGAACAGCTAATGTTTCAATTACAGCCATTCCAAAGACAAGTCAGACAATGATTAAGCCAGCATCGAGTGGGGATTTAAGAATAACAACAGCTTTTTTTCCCCCCTACACACGCTCTCTCTCTCTCCCAGTGTAAGGAAGGTATAATTACTGGGGGCACAAATCATCATGTACAGCAGCTGAATCACAACCATTTGGAGGATATAACTGCTGCTACAAAAAAACATGCAAACATGTTTATTCCGATGTCAGTGACCTACCCATAATGACATTTCAAAATAAATGCAAAATAAAGGGCAACTTGGAGAAACTGCCTATGATCGCCATCTGATGGGCTTTAATCAGCTTTAACCAAGTTATCCCCAACCGTGGTAACTCGCGGGACATTTTAGCTGGGTATAATGACAGATTAGCTAAATTATAATTTAAGAATTTCCTGGACCTAAACAGGTTGCTATGTTAGGAAAATGCCCCAAAAATAGGAAAAAGGGTGGTGGAAAGAGCTCACTAAAAGTATGGTTGAAACTGTTACCTGGATAAATAAAAGTTAGCTAATCAAACTGGATAAAGATGAATCAAAAGTAGAAAATTATTAGCTTTACATATGGCTAGCAGTAGAAATGGTTAGTTAAAACTATGGTTAAAAAATTATTAGGTAAATAAACTGGCTAAACCTTTAAAAAAAACCTAATCTTACTATAATGATCATAGCGTATGTATGTATGTATGTATGTATGTATGTATGTATGTATGTATCCTATCTCCTTAACCGGTGGGACAATCTGAATAAAACTTTGCACGAACATTGTCACACATACAGCAATTATTAACACCTATATAGTTTTTAATTTGTTATAAATCCAAATTCTTCAGATTTTCCTATATATTATGTTCACTTCATCATCCCCGTGACTGCGATGTTAAGTTCTCCGTTTGCCTTTGTTTCACGTCACGTTAAACCTCACCCGTACATGACTTAACGGTCGCCAAAATTTGTATCCTTGACAGAATTTTATACAACTCACTGCTAAATACAGAATAAAGAATTTGAAAAAGTGCCACAGGCCTGAAAAACAAACACCCATAGGGTTGGTTTTTGCTAGTATTATTAGTAAAGGGCAGGAAATTATTAGGTTAAGTGTAAATTGCTAGCTAATAGCGTGGAAATACAAATGCATTTGGAAAGTATTAGCTTAATGCACTGCCTGGCCAAAAAAAATCAAAAATCAAAAAATCAACACCTGGATTTAACTAAACAAATAGTTAAGAGTCTTCCATTGGAAATTATTGCAGTGATTAATATGTTTTGGCTAGTAACAGATCTCTTGGTGGGGGTGGGGGGGACTCTAAATGTAAGTGCTTAATGTGAATTTCTGTATACGTACATAGCAACAGATTTGCAACAGACAGCAACAAACTTATCACAAACAGACTGCATATAATTGCCAGCTATTTTGATTCACCAAAATAACATTGAAGACAGCAACTGATTGTGAGTGGTTACAGACCTGGTCCCTGTCTTTGAAGCAACCATTTAAAGAGGTATGAAACTGCAAGTTCATTGCACGCAGTTGAAGTAATTTTGATCGCGCCACAGTCTTCAACCACTATTTTCCCTAGTGTGACTGCAGCATAACTGATAAACGGTATGCTGAATGTAATTGCTACAGCATAAATGGCAAGCTGAGAGTAGTTCAGATCCTGTCCAAAATGAGTTCAACTGATCACCACGAGTGGCGGTCTGATGAAGGGGCTTTTGAAACCATCTCTCAGGGCTTTGGGGGTATGTCAAATGAAATTGGGAACCAATGCTTTAACCCACAAGGGAGTTGAGGCACAACCTCATTCTTGCACATACTCAGGCCTCACAAGCCAACCGTGAACACTCAACGCCACATCCCCTCTACCCACACACACACTAGTCTCACAACCCCTGGGATTGTTGGCCGTCCATGATTGGGACATAATGGTGCTCTTCTCTGACAAGGTCCAATGCTCGCTGACAAATTGGTCTCTAGCTACAGGCTGCCAATCAATCCATCAAAAGTAGTAGTGCAGCAGAGAGATCAATAAGAGATAGCGCCGCTGATCAATACTGACATAAAAGCAGCCCCAAGTCCAGAACAAAGGCTTCTGTCAGCGAGCGGTCAAGGTGATCTTCTAAATATGTGAAAAATAATGTCGATTCTTTTGGTGAAGTGTACCACACAATTTATATTTGAGGTTAAGAGCACACCTTTTACTGTTACTGTGAGTGTAGGCAGAACAGTGTATATGAATGGAAAATGGCCTGTGAATGAGCGAATGTATTCATTCTCCAAGCTATTAGCAAAGCAAGGCACAGTGGAGAGAGCATGCACATTCTTATTCAAAAACTGGCAATATTATGCTTAACTGGACAAAGGGTTCAAATTGCACAAAGAATGGAGAGGGACACTGGGGTGTCAAACAGGTAAAGAGTGCCTGAGTGAAAAGATAAATGAAGTGCACGCTTGCGGTTCATATAACCTTTGTGTTCCTTCTTTTAAAAAGAAGGAAAAAAATAGCTTGAATTTACATTATAGATACAAGGCAACTGTTGCTGGAAGTCAGTGAAGTTGCCTTAACTTGGAGGGAGTTGGTCAGCCAGCCTGTCACTTGTGTGGCCATGTAAACCTAGCACACTCTACTGGTGCACAAAGAGACCAAAAAAATAACAAATTCTCAGAATGAGTCACATTTTAAAATGCACTAATAAACCTGATTTATTTTTTGCAAAAACACTCAGTTCGGAATACATGCCAACAAAATGGGAGAAAGGTTTGAAAAATTCAAACTGTTTTCCATCACTGCCTGAGTGTGTTGAAGTCGAGCTACTCTAAAACCCTTTTTGGCACTGCAACCAGAAATGAGAAAGGTAAGAAGACTGCGGCAATGCCACATCACCACAAGTTATTAATCTCTGCGCCACAGTGGCTGTCTTTGTTGTCACAGCAACCGTTTTTCAAATTTGGCATTTGAGTGTGCATGGATGCTTGTGTGGTGGTGTTAACAGATTAGCCGATGGGCGATTGGTGATTTTTCCTCAAAAATGGTTTGTTAAGACAGCCAGTTAAATGTCTTAATAAAAAGTTGGAAATTATTAGATTAAGGTATGGCCAACAGGTAAAGTTGTCGACTAAAAGTATAGGCAAACAAAATTGTTAGCTAAAAATAATGCATAGAAAATTAAAACAGCTAAAATGAATAATAAGAAAAAGGAATTTTTAGGATTATGGCTGTAGAAACTGACAAGTACATGCACTGGCCATTTCATTAGTTATATCTTGTTAGTACCAGGCTGGACCCTTTTTTTTTCCCCTTTACAACTGCCTTAATTCATGATGGCATAGATTCAACAAGGCACTGGAAATATTCCTCAGAGATTTTGGTCCATATTGACACGACAGCATCACACAGTTGCTGCAGATTTATCAGCTGCACATCCATGATGACAATGTCCCGTTCCACCACATCCCAGTGGTGCTCTATTGGATTGAGATCTGGTGCCTGTGGAGGCCATTTGAGTATAGAGAACTCATTATGTTCAAGAAAGCAGTTTGAGATGATTTGAGCTTTGTGGCATGGCGGGTTATCCTGCTGGAAGCAGACCACACCATTGCACCACCACCCTGAACCACTGATACGAGGCAGGATGGATCCATACTTTTGTGTTGTTTATACCAAATTCTAACCCTACCATCTAAATGTCGCAGCAGAAATCGAGACTCATCAGACCAGGCAACGTTTTTCCAATCTTCTATTGTCTGATTTTGTTGTGTGAACTGTAGCCTCAGTTTCCTGTTCTTAGCTGACAGGAGTGGCACTTCGTGTGGTCTTCTGCTGCTGTAGCCCATGTGCTTCAAGGTTCGACGTGTTCAGAGATGCTCTTCATAACTTGGTTTCAACAAGTGAATACTTGAGTTACTGATACCTTCCCATCAGCTTGAAGCAATCTGTCCATTCTCCTCTGACTTCTGGCAACAACAATGCATATTTGCCCAGAGAACTGCCGCTTACTGGATATATTCCCTTTTTTTCAGATCATTCTCTGTAAAACCTAGAGACTAGGTACAGGAAAATCATATCAAACAAGCAAACTATGTTCAGAGTCACTTAAATAACCTTTCTTCCCCATTCTGATGCTCAGTGTTAACTTCAGCAGGTTGTCTTGACCATGTCGACATGCCTAAATGCATTAGTGGCTGCCACATGATTTACTGATTCAATATTTGCATAAATGAGCAGTTGAACAGGTGTACCTAATAAAGCGACCAGTGTATGGTATGGTTCAACAGTGGAAATGACTAGATAAATTTGAGACATTTGCAATTGTTAGCTTAATACAAGAACTGCTATTAAATGGAGTAGTAACTAAAACTAGTGGACAAAGGGTTGAAATAGTAAGCTAGATGAACGGTTGACACAGTTTGCTAACCATAACTGATGACCAGTGTGCTGAATGTAATTGCTGAAGAGTAAATGTATTTGTCCAGATCCGGTCTAAAAGGAGTTCAAATGAACACTTTGAACATGACTGGTGGTAGTGATGATGGGGAGGGTTTGAGTTCATCTCAAAATAAGTCACATTAAAAAAAACCCAAAACAAAACAGTAATACACCTGATTTTGTGTCATTTTTCCTATTATTCTTCCACTGCTAATATTAAAGTGTGGGAAAGAGTTGAAAAATTCAAACTGTTTTCCATCACTGCCTGAGTGTGTTGAAGTCAAGCTGCTCTAAAACCCTTTTTGGCACTGCACCCAGAAATGAGAAAAGAAAGAAGGTGGTGGCAATGCCATATCACCAAAAGTTATTATCTCTGCGCCACAGTGGCTGTCTTTGTTGTCACAGCAACCTTTTCTTAAATTTAGCGTTTGAGTGCATGTGTGTGTGCTTGTGTGGTGGTGTTAATAAAATCCAACAGATTAGCCGATGGGCAAATAGTGAGATCATTATGGTGATTGCTCCTCAAAAGAGGTACTTCCCTCAGGACAGCAGAGTGGCATCAACATCTTTTCCCAGCAATATGCACTGCTGTTGAGTCCAGGTTGGGAGCAATCGAGCAGCTCCCCCTGAAGAAGATGCTTCCTGCCTCTCTGCTGATGCTTTAATAACCTCCACAGTAATGTCATTAGCAAATTAGCATCTATTGTTTCCTCCGGGCTTCTGTGTGCAATGAAGCTAGATTCCATCCTCGGCAAGAGCCCCGTTGTTTGGGAACCAGAGCCAGCAAAGGTGACGTGTTGAGAGAAAAACAAGGAGACGGAAATAACTGTTGCGCTCCAGCCATGAATGCCATACCAATTAGGGAATAACAGAGAGGAAAAAAACTGAGGACACTGTTGTCTGAGTAGGTCTTGAGGTGGAAATTACATGCATGCTTTGTTTTAGGTAGTCGGCTCTAAATTTTACCTCCGGAGTTGCAGAGCTTTTGTTTTGACTTGTCATAAGAGCGCGGGGAAACATCTGTGGGGGTAATGACATCCTGGGGCGTTAGCGGGGCAAAAGAATGGAAAGGAAAGAGAGAAAATAAGAGGGAGCGAAACAGAGTCACCAGGCAGCATCCTTTTGTTACACAAGAAGTGCATGTGACTGATCACCCATGTGTGAATAGAATACAACACCAGCAAAAAGGGTGTGATAGAAAAAAATGTAGAGTCCTTCCGTTTTGCACCGCATCCCTTGGTTTAGTAATATAACGTGTGAAGACCCATTTTGACGTGTTAAGCTAGAAATACAGAAGGATTCGAGTGGTTCTGCAGGCTCTCTGCCTGTCCATCTCTCCGGTCTGCCCCTCCAACTCCCCGCCCGCATACCCATCATACCATCCGGCTGGTGTTTGGCTTTCTGGTCTGTGTCCATCTGTCTCCTCTCGGCTTTGTATAACAGAGCTGCCATCAGGAGGATTCATTCAGCAGGGGGTGGGGGGGAGTGTCAAACCATACTATTTCAATCCTCAGTCTGCATGTCTGAAAACTTTCAAATCAAAGTTGAACTTCACTCAACTTCTACTGGGAATTTCCGTTGCGTGCAACCTACCCAATGTGTTTATTTTGTTGGTGTTCATGGGCATGAATTGTCACGCTTTTTTTTCCCGTGACAGTCAACATGAACTTTTAAGTACAGTATTTCCACAGGAAGTATATTTTGTGTCTGCAGCATGTTTCTTTTTCAGACAAAGCGAGGACACGTCACCATGGCAACCAAGAAAACAGAGCTCTGAAAGAAGTGATGGCAACAGTTGTATTTTAACCCAAAGCATGTTTTTTTCTAACCCTGAGTTGGTACATTAGAGGTTGTGGCTATTTCACGAACTGCCGTGACAGAGAAATGGGTTTCATCTTACAGTAGAGACTAAGTTATCAATTGCAATTAATTGCATTTATATTATTGACTGCAATATCATGTAAAGCGTTTCACCTTGGATTACACAAAGCATGGTCACATCTAACACTAAAACCCCATGGGGAATATGTTTGTGACTGAATGTCTGGTACTTTTACCAGCCGGTATAGCATGAATTGTAGGGTTGTCTTTCACCTGGTGAGTCTGCATGTTTGTCCTCTAGGGTTTGTGATTGAACAAATATATCTTCTGTTGGCAATTGGCCATCACAGGTTTTATTTTTGAGGCTAATTTTTGCCACTTTATTTTACAAAGACCAAGATTATACTCACTTGTGGGGATCCATGTGGACAGCTACAGACACCATGGACAAGTAGTCCTTCAGATTATACATTTTTCAAGTATGGTTGAAGGACACATGAATAGTTGGTGCATTGCAATGTCGTGTCTCGCAGACAAGTCTGGAGCAGTTGCATGAAATCGACAGGCATGTGGATATCTACATGCATCTAAGCAGGCTTTTTCAGATCTCCTGGTGGATCCCAAAGTGGTACCAGGCCAGAGAAGATATGTAATCTCTCAAGGCAGGTGGGGGTCTACCCTGGGGTCTCCTCCAGGATGATCATCCCAGCTGGCTCCATTCAGAGGTGTATCTGCGACTCACTCTTTCGTTCACTAGCTAGAGCTCATGACCAGAGGTGAGGACTGGAATACAGACCGATTGCTAAATCAAACGTTTTGCCTTTGGGTTCAGCTCTATCTTCACCACAACGGTATGGTACAACACCGGTATTACTGCTGAGGCAGCACTAATCTGAAGCACCAAAGATAAGAATAAGAATAAAAATAACTTTATTGATCCCAAAGGGAAATTTGTATGTCTGACACAGCTCATCTGCTAGTTGTATGCCTGATGGCTGTGGTTACAAATGATTTTCTGTAGAGAGGAGTCTTCCAGTTGTGTGTGGTCTGATCTGCCAAGTGGTGGTAAGGCAGTAGCACTGTAAGCTTCTTTGACATTGGCGTACAGCAGACCAAAGGTTTTATTTTCTCTGGTAGGACAGTCAACAAATTGTGTAAATCCAGTCAGGTGGGAGGAGAGGGAAACATGATTGAAGTCTCCTGATATTATGAAGAGTGCCTCTGGATGTTTAATCTGTATCCTAGCAACAGCTTCATGGAGAACTTCACATGGAGCACATGGAGCTTCAGCTGTTGCATTGGGTGGGATGTACACAAGTATTGTTATGATATGACTGAACTCTCCTGGCACACAATATGGCCACATACCAACTGCCAACAATTCAACATCAGGACAATCCATCCTCTCCTTGACAGCGACATGCGCAGGACCACACCATCTCTGGTCCACAAACTAAGCCAGACCTCCACCTTCTTTCCCGCCAACAGCTGCAGCATCTCCATCCAACTGTATGAGGGCGAAACCAAGCAGATCCACACTGGAGTCTGAGATGTTTTGGTTCAACCATGTTTCAGTAAAACACATGAGACTGCACTCACGGTATACTTTGTGAGTCTTCACCAATATCGCCAGCTCATCACTTTTGTTGGGCAGAGAGTTGCCTTTTTCCATGATGACTGTTGACCGAAAGGTCTTTATCTCCACTTTCAAGCCTTCATCTTTGCACCAGCACAGCAACCACAAAAACACCTCTTTATCTCAGCTGGAATAGGGTGGTATCTTCCAGATTTGCTCAGTTTCAAGAAAAAATAAAATAAAATAAAAAATCCTGATGATAGAGCCTGAGGTACTTTAACTCCCTCGCTTGGGGTAACACTCTCCCCACTGATCTTGTCAACAACCATCTGAAATACGGTCACAAAACTTTACAGATGTGTAGTAATGTTTAAAAAGATAGATGAGTATAAAGATGGATGTGGTCCAAGAACTCATTGGTGTAGCATCTTATAAGATCACACAATTAGATCATTTGTAATTTACACTGACCCTGGTCATCATTCATTGTCATAGTGTCTCTATTCTTCAGTTTTGTCACCTATGCAGGGGTGTCCAGATGCCATTAATTTTTTTATCTTTACAGTTTATCTGATTATGACAGATGTTTTTTATTTCCATTGAACTTTGAAGGTCATGCACAAAGGACAGGTAAATCATCTTTGTGTGTTTCAGACGAAAAGAAAGTGACTTTTGAATTCCCTTTTTGCTCATCTACAGGAGAATCAAACCTCTGCAGGGATACTTTTAAACAGAACAAAGAATATAGATCACACATCCCAATTTGACCACCCTTATAGCCTCCTGTTAAGAGTTTAGAATGGATTTTAAGATCTTGCTCATTAGTGAAGTGTTGAATGGTTTTAGCTCCTGTGCAGTCCTTTCTGCCTCTCTGAGCTTAAAAGTCCTTATTCCTCCATTAATCTTAGATCCTCTGATACAGTTCTTTGCAGTTCTTATCTTTATTAACAAGATCAAATAGAGAATACAGACAGACCACAATTTAAACTATAACTATTCTGTACCTCACTAGCCCTTTACTTATATATCTGCATTAGGGCTCATTAACAAAACCTCTTTGTGATTGCTTTGGTTGCTAGCAGATTGCCACAGTCGCCTGTAATCAACAACTGCCCAAGGGCAACACAAACCAGAAACGGAGGAAGTTCACCTTCAAAGTAAAAGTAGCGACTTACCACAGTAACTAACAGGTTTCAAAAGGTGCAGCTTTTCCTTTGAATGTGGACAGTCTCAGTTTCTGGTTTGTGCCGCACTGTTTGCAAACAAGTTTTCATCTTCCATGCAAACTACAGGCGACCATAATGTGTTGGGACCAAGACAATTGCAGGAGGTTTTCAGTGTAGCACTATATACCTTTATCGATTGATTTCACCTAGTGACTGCTGGAAACTTCCAACAACCACTTGCCAACTGGTTGGAAAATACACATTGTTCTCTTGCAATGGTGGTTGCCAACTGGTCTCTAAACCTGTGTGACTGGGGCCTTAATAAACATGTTTGTGTTTTTAAATCAGCCTCTCTGTATAATATACCCTATCCTCAGCCTACTCCAACAAACATTGCACTGCTTTTCACAAGAAGGATTCAAGAATACCTACATTATAGAAGTTTTTCATCTGCATCTGTTCAGCAGCCTCAAAAATAAGTTTTTACAGGGGAATGCCTTTTTCTTACAAATAAAAACCTCTACGTGAAGACAGATGAAAAGCTTGATAACTCCTGTTGATTTTCATGGCAGAAGGACAACAACAAAACAGAACCAAGGACATTTTCAGCTTTGCACGCAGATACAAATACTCAATAGGCGGCCTTACAGTGGAAGAGACTCACTGTAAAATTCGGCCAACTGTGGGGGAAAAAAAACAAAATCAAGGCCAGGTGTTCAATCAATTAAAGCAAAAAAACTCCTAGTAAAAAGGTAAAGTTTGGAACAGAACACTGAATAATTGATCTTGAACCTTTAAGACAATTATATGTATTTACTTGATGAAAATCTTCTCTGGTTACTTTTGTGGTGTGAGGTTTTCAAAGATTCAGTCCTGAAGTCTCTGATCTGGTTTTTCAAAGACTACCGGACGTGTTTGATAAGAGTTCTTTGTGTCATGCGTGTGTGGGAGTCACTGACTGATTCTCAGCAAACAACCTCAATAGCCAATTAGAAGCGAGCCTGCTGCTACTTACTAGACTAGCTGCAAGTTATTTAATTGATTCATAACATTTCTAGTCAAGATAAATGCAAAATACTGATTCATTCATTAATTATGTATGCCTGCTGATCTCATGCACACTTACAAACAATGGCAGGTGTCCCGCTCAGGAGTGGAGATCCGCAGTATTCCACTTCCTCAACTTAAATTTTCAAACTACATGAGCTGTTTTTGCTGCTATGGATTAATCCACATCTCAGTTTTTCTCAGTTATATTGTTTCATCTTTGTGCATATCAGAATAAACACACAAAAAGCAGCTAGTCAAAAGTACTGCAGGATAAAGCAAGATTTTGTGAGATCTCAGGTTCTGGTGCTGGCAAGTCCTCAATAATGTGCAGTGTGTGGTATGTTGCCAAAACATGCTGTGTGTGGGTTTGAGAGAATAAAAGAGACGTCTTACACAGATTGAAATAGGAAAATCTCGTCTGCCGCTCAGCTCTGTGACTAAAAGAGAGATGCGCATACCCTTGCAAATACACTTCCTGTGCAGAAAACTACAGTGTGGCAAAGGGCAGACACCAAATCAGAGTCGGTTACCTCAGAGTTGAAAAGCAGCCTCCCAAAGAGCTGCCGGGCTTCTTCCAAGCCTCCTTCCAAATACACAGCTCCTGAAATGAAAAACAGGAAATATGAAACTTACTTTATTTAGAAGTGTGTGCAAACAATGTAGGTGTGCTGTAAATTGTGAATCATACTTTGTACAACAAGTGCAATGTTAAAGCAGCTACCCAACACAGATTTAACATTACTGTGAAAAAGCATGTCATTCCACCAGTGCATTATGAGTATAAAAAATTTCTAACAAATCTGAGGCAATATCAGAGTTCTCTGCTAATGGAAAACTTAAAATTAATTGAACTCGGCAATGAGTTATAATTGCTTTATTAAAAGTAGGAGTGCATTTTTATTGCTTTTTGACGGTGAAATGACCTCGGGGTTCCAGTGCAGATCCACCTCCCCCTTGTCAGAGAGCAGGATGAGGAGGGGGAGGGAGGCAGAGATGGTTGCATCACCACTCTGAGATGTAACCAGCAAAGGTCAAAGAAACCTTGAATTTTGTCATGCTGTGCCTGTCTCACATGCTTAGGCATGAACATGGACAGTATATATAAAATGGACTTAGCCAAGGTGACTAATTGGTCTGTGGACTTCTGTTTTTAGGGCTCAAGTTGAGAATTTTTAACCTTGTTTTTGTGAAATAGGATGTGACAAACAAGAAATCTGCCAAACTGTCAAACATAATGCAGCCATGCCTTAAAGTACACCATGATTGATTGTCTATTTTACTCTACATGTAACCATAACTGAAAAAATAAACATCATGTTGCATTAAATAAGATTTCAAACTAGTGACTGAAACCATGAACTCATTAAGACCTCAGTCACATATGCCTAGAGACTGGTGAGTGACCCTCTGGCAACCACTGGTTGCTAGGGAAAAATGTGTCTTACCCAACTGGTTGGTGAGTTGTTGCTGGACCGAAAACCTCCTGCGATTGCTTTGGCCCCAACAGATTGCTGAGGTTGCCTGTAGTTTGCATGGAAGATACAAAGTTTGCAAACACTCGCCAACTGCTCGCCAAGCTTTAGTGAAACTGAAAAGTGCAGCACAAAACCAGAAACAGAAGCTGTCCACCTTCAACAGAAAAGTTGCGGCTTTTGAAACATGTTGGTTGCAGCGGTAAGGCCCAACTTTTACTTTGAAAGTGAATGCACTACCATTCAGCGACCAGTTGGCAAGTGTTTGCAGACAAGTTGGCGCTTCCATGTAAACTACAGGCAACTGCAGCAATCTGATAGTGACTAAAGCAATCAAAACCTCTTTGCAACCAATTTCACCTACCGATGGCCAGCAACCTCCAGCAACCACTCACCAACTGAGAACACACATTTTTACCCAACAATCGGTGATTGCCAGGGGGTTATTGAGGCCTGTGAAAAGTTAGGATGATTTTCCCATGGATTTGCTGCAACCAGAGGTGTCGTTCCCTGCTGGCTATTGGAAAGAATACAGGTTTAAAAGGGACAGTTCACCTCAAAATCAAATTTACAAATTTTTCTTCTGGCCTATGTTTAGATTTTTTTTTGTGAGTTGCCACTTTTTGGACACATTGGCTTTTAAATTATCTGGCTTCTCTTCAATATAATGGAACAGCATAGCACTTGTCTTGTGTTATTCTGAGAGTTTTGAAACACTTAGCAAGAATGTCTTGTTCCAGAAATAATGACTTGGTCAACACTCACAAACCAAAAGATTCATGCAAGAAAAATGTTTTCCTCCCAACCAAATATATTTGCAAGACCAAGTCACAGTGCGGAAGGAAGTATGCATCGAATTGTGACTGGAGGCCCACAGTTGTGACAGCATGTAAACATTAATGGCGCCCCCCTCACCTGAGCTGTAATGTTAGCTAGCTGAATGCTTCCTTTGGTTGGCGGCTGTCATCGACTAATTGGAAGGTCGGTAGATTGATCCCCAATTTATCCATTCTGCATGTCAAACTGTCCTTGGCTAAGACACTGAACCTCAAATTTCTATCATCCATCCATCCCTCCATCCATAATGTGCTCATATAGAAGTATAGAGGTGCTCCAAGTGCTCAGTAAGAGCAGAAAAGTGTTGTATACAAATATCAGTCCATTTGCCACTTGGTTCAGTAAATGTCAGAAAGTAACATGAAACTGCTCACAATAAAGTTTGTGGGGAGTTTTTCTGAATGACTGAGTCATTATTCCTGAAAGGAAACATTCCTGTTGAGTTTTTCAAATGTATTTTTGGTGGTTTAAGCACCACGAGGTGGGTGCCATTAAGTTCCTCTATATTCAATATAAGGCAGACAGACAATTTCTTCAAAACTGGGCAGCTCACACCAAAACAATCTAGATGAATAAATAGCACTACATGCCACAAGAGAAATATGTTAATTTGATTTTGAAATGAACACTCCCTTTAAAGCACTGCTGCGTACTTCTGCGGCTGTGAATAGACCTGACAAACACATACAGACACATGCACTTCAATCTCGAACCCTCCCATGGACAATGTGGACAAAAGTATAATATCTTCTTTGTCACTTGCCCACAGTCTTGGACATGAGTGTTGATGCAGATGTCCACTGAATCAAACCTGAATTGCGAGGGGGGGAATAAAAAAAAAAAGAAAAAAGAAAAAGAAAAAAAAAACATTTTGTACAACATGTGCATGCGCCAACACACAAAAGGAACAGGACAAAGGAAGAAATTTGGTTGAAGATTGGTCCCAAAATGAGGAGTTCTGCTATCACAGCAAGACAAGTATTCCAAATTTCTCCCTCTATGGGAATGATATGCAGCTTCTTCAGCTCATTCTGTTGCAGCAGTCAGCTCCTTTTCACAAGTCAACTCTCCTTTGTTGTTTTGCTCCTCTACTGTTTCTACTAAAATCAGTGGAACTATCATGGTGCCTTTAAGCTGCATACAACTTCAAACCATCACACTTAGGGTGGCTCATTCAATTTAGAAAGCAATAACCACCTGGCAAATTGGGTATACAATCGTGCAGCGGTTTTTATTATGTGCATAAATGAGCCAGTGGAAATGGGGCGCGGTGCGGTCGCAAGACTAAACGCGCAAAATGCTTTCATGGACGACATCAAAAACATATGAGGGATTCATCATCTGGCAAGGGAAACTGCTTTCAGATGGCTAACAGGCCATTTACACACATACACACAAACAGTAAAGATGTAGCCTACATAACCAAACCATAAAGAAATACAAACAAACCACCTAGCACACAGACAAACACAAATGCACTCCCACTCTATGTGCCTTTCATGCCTTTTACTTCTAAACAGAATGGGAAATTACTACCAGCCATTGCCCAAATGTTCATAAAATTTGATTAAGCCTGCCAACTTTGTCTCACCCAGCAGCCACCTTGGCAAGTAAAACACTCAATCATTTAGACACTCTTTACTAATACAAAAATCTAGTTGAGTGCTAAACTAATGAAAGAAGCTTGTGAATTTTCAAAGACAGCAGCCACTGTGGCTATTAGACAAAAAGTCATTTCGCGCCATGCTTATGGCCATCCAAAATCCGACACACAATATGCCTATAAATCAATATCTATAAATCTATAGCCCTTTTAAAGTCAGCACAGCAAGCCACTAAACCTCTTGCAGATGTGTATCACTGGGAAAGTCCTCTGTAATCTTAGCATGACAAAGGCAAGCATCTTGCTGAGGCCGACCGCGAGAGGCTCTAGAGACAGGAGAGGTTCTTCCACAGGATGTTTTCCACTAAGCAGCAGCACTGAGATTTGTGGTTTTACCATAATGCAGACCTCAGTTCTAGATGCTGCTACAAAGCAGATGTTACTTCTGGAAACCAGCTGTGGGAGGGTAAGAACTCCCTCCCAAGTCCAACTTCTGAACATCTTTCAACTATCACTCATAACGCATTCATGTGTGTGAACACTGAGGCTAGGGGAGAGTGGGTGTGGCCGGAAGGCAGCTTTCTTCATGTTCTGATGACACTGCAGATTTGGAAAGTTCCCAAAATGGAGGCTTTAAAGTTGTTGAAATTCAAAGTTTTTGCTTCTTATTAGATTTTCAAAACTTTTTCCAAGTGGAAGGAGAATGTAGGGGTAAGCGGTGAGAAACCAGGAGAGCCTCAAGGGATTTAAAAAGGTATTAAAAATCTCAAAGCAACACCTTTGGTGTCAATCAAAGGGCCCTGTGGATGAAGAAACCAAGATATGCAGTTAAGTCTAGCGAGAACACACTTGACAAGGAGGCTGTCCGTGCAAAAAGTGTGCCCCAAAGCAATCCAATCAAACGCACAACTTGCCGCAATCATTAAACATAGATATGTGCTTTTCGGCCTACCCCATCAGTCTGCAAAGTTGCAGCTGACGCCCTGAACACACACAGCCCACAAAAACACCCGGACAGCTCAACTGGCAATTAAATGCTAGCATCTCTCCACAGCTCATCTTGCAGTAACATCATGCCCTGACCAAATCACTCTGCAGTCTCCGAGCTCCGGCACATTCAATACTCTAAGTTGTCAGCACTGCCTGGGAAGCCAGCAAAAATGCACAAGGCCTACAACTATAGAACACCTCACAATAGCCATGAAAATCACAGTGAGCGTTCATAAAGGAAATTATGATTCACTAAGTTTCACAATAATAATAACAGAGACGTAAGACCAAAGTTCAGCAGCATTTTCCATGTATCTGAATAGAGTATGAAAGTCGTATTTTCCTCCAAATCCCTTGTTAAATGCATTGAGTTTAAGCCTGCAATTTCAGATAACCAACCTGAGAAATGACTCACTATTTAAGACCTCAAAGTTCAGTGCACTAAAAATGTTTTTTTCCCCAAGCTGGATCACCTATTTGCTATGTTGATAAATGACTATATAATTTATTCATTGCTCTTTATAGCCTTTGTCTTGATTTGTTAGACAGGTTTAATTAATCTTGGTATTGCCCAAACATGAACCAGACCTAAAACTGGAACTCCTTGTATTGAATTTTATGACACAATCTGCACTATGCTACCCACAGTCCAAAAAAGGCAACAACAAACAAAAAATTAAATAAATAAACACACTCTTGATTGTTTTACTGAACAAACTGAATGTTGAAATGTTGTTTTTAGAGTAAAATTTCAGATTTTTTTTTTTCATCTAAGCAATTTGCTCTCACTATAAAAGTGGTAGCAAAAGATGAAATAAAAACCTTGCGAAGACAAAGACAAAACATAAAGAAACATTCCAAATACATGCATCCATCTATCCATCTTCTAAAAGACCTCCAGGAGAACACTGAGCTGTTCATAAGCCACCCAAGATACATTATCTTTCCAGCATGTCCTGGATCTGCCCCAGGGTATTTTCCTGGTTGAACATGCCTGAAACACCTCACCCTGGAGGAGTCCAGGAGCTATCCAAGTCAGATGCCATCTAAACCTGCTCCTTTGCAGAGGAGCGGCATCTCTACTTGGAGGCCCTCATAAATGACCAATCTCTTTATCCTATTTCGGAGGGAGAGCCACAGACACCTTTTGGAAGAAGCTCATTTCTATTGCTTGAATCTGTGATCTCATTCTTTCGGTTACTAGCCACTAGCTTGTGGCCATAGGTGAGGGTAGGAGAGTAGATCGACCAGTAAATCAACAGTTTCACCTTCACCCTCAGCTCTCTGTTTAACACTACAGACCACTATGGCGTCTACAGAACCAATCCCCCTGGCAATCTCCCACTCCACTCTTTCCCCACTTGTGAACCTTGATACAGGATACTTGAACTCCTCCACTTGGACCAGTAACTCCTCCCCAGCCCAGAGAAGGCAATCAAATCTTTCCTGGGTGAGAACCATGACCTCACCCAGTGTGAATTCTCATCCCAGCAGCTTCGCACTCAGCTGTAAATTGCCTCAGTGCGAGCTGGAGGTCACCTCTCAATGCAGCAATAACGACTACATCATCAGTGAAAAGCACAGGCATGATCTTAGGCCCACCAAACAGGAAACCTTCCACCCCTTGGCTCTGCCAAGAAATACTGTCCATAAAAGTCAAGTCAAGTCAAATCAAAGTCTTTTTCTATAGCACATTTTACACAACCTCAGTTGACCAAAGTGCTGTACAGGTTATACAAAATATACACTAAAAGTAACAGTCACAAAATCAACAAGAAATATACACTAGTGCCCAGCGGGAACAAGTCTGACTTATTCCCGGTAATGTTAACCAAGCTCTTACAGTGGATGTAAAGGGAACAAATAACCTGTAACAATAGGCACTCAATACACCCTGAGCAACCACAAAACACATGCAAAATGACTGGAGAAAGTCCTACACACCCTCAAGTATCCTTGAGAGGGTTAAAAAAAAAAAAAAAAAAACAGTCCAAGTTCCA
>VUQS01041768.1:9555-20025 GCA_015108495.1 Heterochromis multidens | reverse complement strand
GGTTGTGTTAAAAAAGAAAAAAAAAAAAAAAAAATGAAATGAAGATGACAAAAGGCTCGGTGAAAGAAGAGGAGCAACATCAGACAGCATTCTTGATGCAAGCGACTTTGAATGCCTTGGATTTTTGTGTACGTGTGCATGTTGCGCCCCACAGCATGTGTGTCTGCGGTGAGCGGGAAGAGGAGAGAGGGGTGGGCGATATTTTTGAGTTAGCAATCCAAAACCCATCACCACAGGGTGCTCTCTGACAGCAAGTTTTCTCACAGGTTCCTTTATAACAGGAACCCTGTTTATTCATCACTTTTCTAAAGATGAAATTGGAGATAGAAGGTGGAGGAGAGGCAGAGAAGAGAGGCATCCAGTGTCGCGGCCCTGCTGCCTTGCTCGGATGTGCGCAGCAACGAGGCGGCGACAGCCACGGGACAGAATAGATTATGACTTTGTCTCTGCTGATAATGAACCCGTTACAAGTATGGGGCCGCGGGGCCAACAGGGGGCCACGATGCCAGTCAGCACTTTCCCTCGCCGCTCTGCTGTTTTCGGTGAGAGGGAGGGAGGCGAAGAAGATCTCTTTAAAGTCACCCACTTTCTGTATCTATCATCGGGGGAGCGCAGAGATGGCTGAACTGGTTCAATCAAGATGGTGATAAGATGGGGAAAGCTGCCGACTCTGCAGCTCTCCAGGAGTGAGGCTTAGCTTAGCGCTGCCCATGGGGTTGGATGAAGAGAGGGAGACAGGTCCCCACCAAGAGATTTTTGTGTGTAATGTGTGTGGTTTCCAGCACAGGGTCCTAATCACTGCACAAACCCTCTAACGGAGCTGCTGGAGAGATGAATAGCGAGCTTGTGTATGTGTTTGGTGCGAGCGAAGGAGAGCAGCTCTCTGGGGATTGCATGTCCAGGCAGAGGTCAAACCACATCTCCTGAGATCAATAAAAGCTGCGTAATGTTTCCAGAGCCTAATGGGAGATCGGCTGCAGCTATTTATACGGCTTAACACGCACAAAAAAAAGGAAATACATTATGAAAAGGTTCAGTTTCATTCAAAGCATGTGAATTAAACTCATTTATGCATTAAAGCGTTTTCAGTATGTGCTGATGCAAAGTCCACTAAAACCCGACTATTAAACCCCCTACTAATATTTGTGTTGTGTTTACACAGGCGGAGAGAAAGTATTTGTTTTCAGTATATGTAAATCTACCCTTTTAGGAATAGATTTACATATTTAGTTCACTCAAAATGCATTCCTCTGTTTTGTTATCCTGCCCGACCATCATCCCCACTCCTCGCTTGATCTCAGGGGAATCTCACCCATCAGAGCCTCAAAGCAGTTGGCCATGGCGTGCCGCAAGTCCGACTCCCGGCACAGATCCGGTCCGTGAGCATAGAGCATGAAGCGATCCAGCTCCAGTTTCTGCAAATGAACAAACACGTTCACATTAGTTCACTGTCATCAACACCTCACTAATAACCACTTAAAAAATGATGACCTGTTTTGTTTCTTTCTTTTTTTTTCTCCACACTTTCACAGGCTTTTATATAAGAGTCCAAAAAACTCAGGGGAAATGAAAAAGATTGCCTGCCCTTGCTGGAAAAGGTTCTACTTCATGGCACTGACAGATGTGCTCATGTGCTGTCCAGCTGTGGCATGAAGCACTAAGCCGGCACAGGAGGAGAATGTTCACACATGTGCATACACGCACACGCCCGCTCACAGGCACGCTAGATAATCCCAAGATAAAACGTGAAATAGCACTGTGGTGACCTTCATTCACTCTGAAAAGTAGTTCTTTCACTAGGAGCTACCTTCTTTACAAAAGCATACATCAGTACAGCAAAACTGTACCACAGAGAAATGGGCTTTGAGAAGCAGCATTCCTTCTAATAAAGAAGTGATGCTTGAATCATCATACTTAATTTAAACATATTAATGGGCTTTATAAGTCTATCCTTATAACACATGTAAATGTCCTAATAATTTAATAGGATATTAATGCATGCGAGGCAAATCCTGTCAAGTTACCAATGAGGAAAAGCTAAAAGCTGCAGTTCCTCTAATGGCCACTGGTGGCTCCAAAAGCAAGCTGATCCTCATAGACTGAAACCAATTTAACTTCTGTTTTTGACCACAATAACCAACAAGAAACAGCAACAAGTAGTTTAATATTCCAAGTTTGTGGTCAGGTTTCTTAGTTTGTATTTAATTATAAGAGTAATTAAAAAAAAAAAAAACAGAACATAAATGACACAGTCACTCATCCAGCTCCCAATCCATCACAATTCACAGGTCACTGTGTGAAGCACAAAAACGAAGTGATAAGTTTTCTTGTCACTGGTTTGCTGTATTGCATAAACTAATGAAAATTAAAATCCATTGAGAACGACAAAAGTGACTTTGACCTTGAGCACAGTGTGGCTGAAGATCCATTACGTGATCATGGAGTTTGATTAAATGTTGACCAATAGATCTCAACAGGGACTGCCACTTTTTTAAGGACTCTGGTTCTGGGAGTGAATTCATTTTCTCCGTTGACATTTGATAAAATCCTTATAAAAAGAGTTTTAAGCCTTGGACCAAGCCAACCAGCTACCAGGTGAATCATGACCATGAAAAGATTTGATTTGGATTTTTAAAAAAGGCAAAGGTACAAGGCTGTGGACATAATTACTTTTAACAGTACTTAACATCGTCCCAGAATGCATTGCAAACTCCCGATTCCACAGTGAATGACTTCCAAACCTCTTGAATTTAATCCTTTTTATTATCGGAGGGTTGTGTAATAATAGTTTTTAATATATTTTGTAGTTTGTGTGGTGTGTCTAGTAAAGTATAGCCTAGTAATCAATACTGTACAGTGCTCTGTTCCTGACTGCAATCACTGCTTTTGCAGTTTCTGGAGTTTCGCGCTTACTAAGCAACCTAAGCGGGTTTGAACAACTCCATGGTAACAGCGACCTCAACCAATCAGAGTTTCAATTTAGGATTGTTGGATTTTCTTTTCTGTGACATCACAAATAACATGCATTTTTGTTAAAACATTTGATATCACACCTGTGGTGTCTACAGGAGCCATCGTTTCACAATGTCGTAGCTTGTAGTAAGTCTGCTTTGGACAGTTACAATATGATGGGACTTTTACTACCAGAACTTCATTGTTGGCGCTGTAGCAATTCTTGGGAGTCATGGACGGACAGGTTGATGCCTCGCCATGGCATTAGCTCATCAGTCCTTTGGCCAGATGAGCTAAAAGCTATACTTATCAATAGACATGTACATGGAAACACTTAAGACAATGTGGAATTGCCAAAAATTGGCAGCTCCTGTTTTGGAGAGACTTGCTCCACGCTTTTTACTAACTGGATGCACCCATTTGTTTTGTTTTTTTAGGCTTAAAATTACAGCAGTGGCCACTTCGATGTACAGGTGGATGCCACCACAGGTGAGGCTTCACCTCAGCTAATTTAAGTCACAAAACTGGACCTCTGGACCATGTTTTGGTGTTTGTGGGTTTTAAAGCAATTATCAGACAAAGCAAGGCTTGAAGTGCAGTTAATTGTCTTCCAGAAATACTCTGCTCCAGTTTTAGTGAGTGAAACCCTAGTGATTTATCTGTATTTTACTTAGTACTAATTAGCAGATATCCCTGTCTATGTGACACACCCAGTGCAGTCTATGGTTGCACCTTGATAACCAAGCTTGCTAGCATTAGCTGATAACTTCAGCGCTCCATCCTGTTTTCTAAAATGGTCACATGTGGATAAAAAAAGCAACATGGTGGCAGCAAAGATGCTAAAATTGAGCCTTTAGGACAGAACTCCACTAACCAGTGTACTGTGTGCAGTAATATCTAATTAAATGTAGTTACTGTTAAAATCATTGTTACCAATTTGAATGATTAAAATGCTCCATGCTTACATCACTAATGCAGGCCTGTAAAGCCAGTTGTGAAATTTAAAATGTGTAAAAATAAACAGCAAGAAACGTTTTTCGGTGTAACAATAAAGTACATCGCAAATAATAATCTGCATAAACTGCATTTAACGTGATTCAGTGCTGTGATGTGTGAGACTGTGGGTCAGGCAAACTTTCTGCAACTATTTCCCTGAGCCAAGTCGAAAGTAGCCCAACTTGACTTTACTGGCAGCGCACTACAGACAACAAAAAACAGTCAGGGTGCTATTTAATTATGGCTGATAACTGTTGGTGGTATCCCACCCCCGGTGATTGCACACACAAATTAAATCACAATTCATAAATACTCCAACTCAGAGGGAACCCGTTCTGACTTTTAAGCCTTCCAAGTGAAGTGGCGGATTGTGCGTTGCTCGTTCAAGATATTTTTTGAAAGATAATTGCGAGTGTTCTTGAGCAGACGGCTTTAGAGGAGCCTGGTAAACAACTTGGCAACGTTGAACACTGTATCACACTCACTTTACCGCGAGCGGCAAATTGAAACAAGCCAAACTGCTACACAGCACTAATGCAGATTCGGGCGGCTGCATCTTTGTATTCAGCAGGGAGCAACATGAAAGATTGAAGTTTTTAATTGCTTTCTCCACATCACGGGACGATTATTGTTGTGTTCTTTACAAACGTGCCAGTGAGTACAGCTTGGCTCTACGACGCTGCCAGCAAGAGAGAGAAGGAGGGAAGCAAGGGGGCCTAGCGATAACAGGAACTGGAGAGTGTTTCAGGAAGACCTCTAGGGGCCCATAGGGACCCCAGCCGCACTCGTCTAGTCCTCCAAAACAACAACCTTTTAACTCCAATTACAAACCTGAGGGGGCAAAAAAGGGGTAGTAATGGCAGCAAGACAAAATTACTCTTTTCCCCTGTGCCTGCTTAGAAAGGAGCAAAGTCATAACAGCAAGACAGAAAACAATAAGACTGTCTCCAACATGTTCTTCTGCCAGATTTGACACCTTACACCATTTTGACCTGCAGAGGAAGGACTTGTAATGAGTTGGAGGAGGTGGGGGTGGTTACCTTGGCTAGCATCGCCAAGTGCTGGTTCTGTACAATGGCTGTTCTGTAGGTGGCCAGGCCACCCTCCTCTAAATTGGGAAAAAGGTAGTACAGGTGAACACTGTGAAAAGAGAAATCAAACAAAGAACAGTTCAAGTTAGTCTTTTTATGATTTTTAACACATACTTTTTTTTGTTAAAAGACAGAAAAATATGACCAATAACATCTACTGAAAGTTATTGCTCAGACCAACAAACATGAGAATGTGCAATGAAGAAAAATCAGCCTAAAACTGTCCAAAACAGGGATGACAAACATATGATCCACATGCCAAAACCAGCCCACCAAAGGATGGCGTTGCAAAATGTGAACACTGCAGAGGAGGGCATCATCTTGGACTGTAGTTTGTGTTGTCGGTTGTTAAAAATACCAGAAAACCACGTCACCAAAGTGTTTTTCTCTTTGAAGGATGTACCGTCATATGGGCCAAGTACCGGTGTTCACTGATGTTGGCTCTATTATTCACCCCAGTCTCATAACAAAATGTGAAACAGTTAAAAAAAGAGCGATCTATTTTGAATTAACGTATTAAAAAAAAATGATACAAATGACGTGTGAAAATCTGTGTTTGACTCAAACTGGTGTGAGCAGCGAAATGACTCCACCATCAACCCCTCCAGTCTCAATGTGAAGACTTTTTTTGTCTTTTAAAAGTGGAAAATCTTCATTTCGTGTACATGGACATGAATGAATACATATGAAAGTGGACACAAAAACAATGTTAGAAAATTTATGTTGAGGAAAACACAAAAAAAGGCATAAAATTTGGTTCCAGGAAAATGAATCAATAGATTAAAGGATGTGACTGTTACACAAACTGTCATGAGACTGGGTCGATTGTCTGTTGGCATAATAAGATAAGACTTACATCTTGTAGTGGCTGATGTTTATTTGTTGTGTCACATTAATTCTGCATTAGCGAGGTGTTTAAAGACTTTAAAAGGTGAAATAAATTATAAAATAATGCTGATAACTGGTGCATCCCTAAATCCCTTTCAAATGTTACCTCCTCTGTCCCCCTTTTGCACAAATCCAACTCCGAAAAGGTTTGTGTAAATTATAAATAAAAACAGAATGCAATGATTTGCAAATCTCATAAATCCATATTTTATTCACAATAAAACACAGAAAGCATATCAAATGTTTAAAATAGGGCTGCAGCTATCGATTATTCCATCGATTAATCGGATAAGAAATTCTTTTGTCTTAACCTGTTGAACCCCAATGCCCCTGGTACCGGGGGCAGGAGGGGGAACTTCCGGTTTCACGGGACATGAGGCCAGGTCTGTTATGTAAATATAGACATGTGTAGTATCCACAGAAACGTCTGAATCTCAGCTAAAAGCTCACAAAAAACCATTTCTACGACCACCAAACAGCTAAAACAACAAACAAATTAAAAGAACCAGCAGCAAAAGAAGACAAAATTACACTCTAGGTCTGAAAAAAGATTGTCATAAATTCAATTGTCTTACTTTTGCAGTCTGGCGTCCAAAGTCAAATCCACTGGGATAAAATCGTATTTGCTGAATTACTCCATCTCCCACAATGCCTCAAGAGCAGGTTCCTGTCAAAAATCGCAATTTTCTGCCCAGTTACAGATATTTGATTGGAGGACGCCGTTATTCATTCTGCGTCACGTGTATTTCCCGCCTTACAATTGGTGATTGGTGGGATTGACATAAACGCAGTGACGTTACCGTGTTTCTATTGGCTCACATGATTAAACATGCGTGAACGTCACACTGTGCATTCGTACTAATACGAAGCATCGAAGCAAGGAATTTGCATCGATGATTTTTCATAATCGAGTTAATCGACGAATCGTTGCAGCCCTAGTTTAAAATGAAAAATTTTACTATTTCATGAAAAACAGTAGCTCAGAAGATGATATTTACAGCTTCTAGTGGCTGATGTTTACTTGTGTCACATACCTCTGCATTTGTGAGGCATTTAAAGACAGTGTGATTGGGAAAGGAACCTACAGTTGCTACTGGCTAAACTGCTATTGGCCCACCAAATCCTTTTTAAATGTTATTTCCTCTGTCCTCCTGTTGTATTTCCTTTAATTTGGTTCATTTTCCCCCTTTTTGTTTGGTTTTTGTGTTTTGTTTTTATCTGTATTTTGTTGAAATACTGAAAGATGAAAATAATGACAGTTGCTGTCTGAACTGAGAAACAGCAACTGTCAGAACAATGTGCCAGTTTTACATATTTCATACCAACAAAGACATTACCCACAATCTCATATACCACGCCAAAGTATAGTGGTTAAGCCAAGGAGTAATGCCAGGGTGCTATTTGATTTTCACCCACATAACAGCCCAAAAAAACCCCTCAAAATTATCAGCTGGCTGAACTGAAGTTTGTTTTTTCCTTAAGAGGGTTTTATGTCACGTCTTTGTTGTCGTTTTAATTGTGTTCAATTTTCTTTTTGATTGTTGATTGTGACCAGTTTTGTTGTGTTCTGTGAAGCACTCTGTAACTACTGTATGTTTTGAAAACTGCTCTATAAATAATGGTTTATAATTATTATTATTGTTATTGAAATTGAGGAACTTTTTGAGGGTTTGTTTTAGGTTATCATGCAGGAGTTTTACTGTCACTGTGGTGTATTTTTCTTTAAAAGATGCACCAATATATTGACTGCTCTGTTGGTTACCATCTGCCTATTGGTGAATGAGATGATACTTGCAGCTTGTAGAGGCTGTTGTTTTATTTGTTGTTTCATTAAGTCTGCATTAGCAAGGTGTTTAAAGATGGTTTGGTGGGAAAATAAAAGCCTTTAAAAAGTGGAATAAACAATGACAAAATGCAAAATAAATACAATAACCTATATTTTCTACTGGCCAAACTGTTATTGAGTCACAATTTAATGAATGGTCCATGTCTAATTCCTTTTAAATGTGACATTTTCAGGATGTACTTATACTTCTTCAGACTAAAGTAGTGGATTTTTTTAAGCTTGTTATACAAGACTTGAGATCAAATTGGGCTGTACTTGGCCCATGAACTAAAATGAGTTTGACAGCGCTGGTCTGTCCGAAAAGTTTAATGCCGTTTCACACTGCCTCATCCTGCATTTTCCAAACTCTTCAAGACCAACTAATTAATTTTCCCGAGATATTCAGCCTTTCCAGGTCTGCGCTGGAACCCAGAAATGGCAGCGGACGCTTCAGTGGTTCCACAGCTGGGTTCCGCGCGAGCAGGTTCCATTTTCATTACGGTCCGGCATCTCCCTAACTGTGGCGTGTCATTTGATTTCATTTGAATTAAAACAGGCCATTTAATTCAGTCATTTCTAATCAATGCAAAAAGGGGAAAGCAGGTGGCGTTCTGTTTTTCCAAATTCACGAGAGGTCCATTTGTCAGGGTATTGTGATCTTAGTGTGGAAACAAAACACTTGGAATTAATAAAACCCACTTAGTGTAATGGAAAATAATGAGACCAGAGACTCTTGGTTTGCTAGCCAAAGTGTCAGTCACACAAACCGACTGACTGGACTCCACAGCAATCTTCAGGTAGGAAAACGCACTGTATTTATATCTCTGTTTATTAATAGCCTCCACCAACTGTGGCTCTCTTCAGACACTGACTGTGAAGCTCATCTGCAGTCTGTTCCTCATGTGCTTTTCCTTATGTGTTCTGCAATACTTTCTGGCCCAAAAATAACGAAACCAAATCAATGCGTCCACTCATGCCTCAGTTTTCTTACCACAATTCCAAGCATGACTTTCCAACCATTTATCTTTAATAATTCTCACTAATTTAAACACCTGGACTTAAATAACTCCTTCTGATGAAATATTTACTTACAAATATTGCACGTGGGCTTATTTTCTTTACATCATCTGCTTACCCTTGTAAAAAAATAATCTCATGGCTCCCCTCTACTCAACACTAACTCCCACCCAGCATTGGAGCTATTCAAATGTGCAAAATATTCTGTTGGCTGGACAGCAGAGACACAGATAGCCTCCAAGGGCAGTGCATGCTGGAGGTGCACGAGGCAGTTGGCCGGATCTGCTGTACCCATTTAACTGGACAAGAGGCTGATAAATAATTCAGAGGGCCAGAGTGTAGGCCAAGCATGTCTCGTCAGACGCTAACAATCAAAGAAGGAAGGCAGAAGGGGGGGGGAAAGTGGCAAAACATGCCCGGAGATACCAAGAGAAACAGAGGCTAACCACCTTCTTTGTAACACAGTTCCTGGTGCATAAGGAGCTGAAGCAGTATCCTTTGTAACCCAGTGTCAGCTCCTATTAAGGTTTAATCCTGTTCCTGGATGTTATGGAAGTGTTAGCATCGAGGCTTACAAATTAAATTCTGCTAGCAGAAGTTATGCTGTTGGGCAAATGGAAATCTGTTAAAAAAAAATCTATTCTTCTTTTCTATGCGCATGTATGCGTGTAAAGGCTACACCTCGCGGACAGAGAAAAGCCCTTTTCTTATATGTTACAGGATTTATGCTCAAAGACACAGGAGGAAGAAGTTAGTTGCATAGGTATTTGGACAACTTTGCCCCTTTGTACACCACCACAGTGGATTTTAAATCAAATGACTGCAGTGTGATTGAAGTGCAGACTTTCAGCTTTAATTCAAGGGGTTTAACAAAAGTGTAACATCAACTGTTTAAGAATTACGGCCATTTTTATACATAGTTCCCGATTTTCAGAGGCTCAAACATAACTGGACAAATTAACATAATTTATATTATTAGTAATATAAGGATTATTTCAATTTCTTTGCATTAAGAAACTCTTGCTTTTGCAATACACTTTGGGTCATTATCCATTTGCACTGTGAAGCGCTGTCCAATCAGTTAAGCAGCATTTTGGCTGAACTGAGCAGTGTTTAGCCCTGTATACTTCACAATTCATCCTGCTACTTCTATCAGCAGTCACATCATCAACTAACACTAGTGAGCCGGTTCCACTGGCACCCATACATACCCATGCAATAACATTGCAGATAATGTGGTATGCTTGGTATCATGAGATTTTCCTCTTTGTCTCCATAATTTTCTCATCATTCTGGTACAGGTTCATCTTGGCTTCATCTGTCAAAAGAACTTTTTTCAAAACTGTCCAGGCTCTTTTTGATGTTTTCTGGTAAAGTCTAATCTGGATTTCTTATTCTTGAGTGTAACAAGTGGTTTGAACCATGCTGTATTTCTATTCATGAAGGCATCTCTTGATGTAGACCTTGACAATACGCCTCACTCCTCGAGATTGTTCCTCAAGTGGTTTTTCGTAACCATGGATCATCCACTTTAGCTGTCTTCTGTGGTCTTTCGGGCCTTTTGGTGTTACTGAGCTGGACAATTCATTCCCTCTTTTAAAGAATGAACCAGATTGTCGATTTGGTCACTCCTAAAGTTTTTAGAATCTCTCTGACAGTTGTTTTTTTTTTTTTTTTTTTTTTTTCTCTTTTTGCTTTTAT
>VUQS01041758.1:0-17817 GCA_015108495.1 Heterochromis multidens | reverse complement strand
CTCCCAGTTTGGATTTGGGAGACAGACACCCTCTCTAGTTTTAAGATTAGGCTAAAACTTTCCTTTTTGATAAAGCTTATAGTTAGGGCTGGATCAGGTGACCCTGAATCCTCCCTTAGTTATGCTGCAATAGGCCTAGGCTGCTGGGGGCTTCCCATGATGCTCTGAGCGTTTCTCCTTCTCTCACCTCTTTTCACTCATCATGTGTTTATACACCACTCTGCATTTAATCATGAGTTATTATTAATCTCTGGCTCTCTTCCACATTGTGTCTTTTGTCCTGTCTCCCTCCCCTCACCTCCAACCGATCGCAGCAGATTGCTGCCCCTCCCTGAGCGTGGTTCTGCTGAAGATATCTTCCTGTTAAAAGGGAGTTTTTCCTTCCCACTATCGCCAAGTGCTTGCTCAAAGGATTGTAGGATCTTTATCTTTCGATATAAAGCGCCTTGAGGCGACTGTTGTTATATAACTAAAATTGAATTGAATTGAATTATTTTGTATAGTATTTATTTTTTCTTTTCTTTTCCTAAATGACCATTTGTATATTGTTCATACGATCAAAATAAACAAAAAACAAAACAAAACAAAACAAAACAAAACAAAACTGCCCCTTGTTCAACCATGAATTACCTATGATTAAACAGTGTTGGCTGTAACACGTTCCAAAGTAACTTGTTACTAATGTTGAATCAAAGCTTGCTATATATACTGTTTTGTTTTGTTGTCCATATCTATATACCGTATATATTGTCAAGTCCTCATGTATACATTTTATATATAGTAATAAATTATCCATCCCTTATTTATTCCATAATTTATTCTAACATGTTTATCACTCTGCACCACTGCACTAAATAAATATAAATATGTTATTGTCTGTGTTATGTTACTATTGTCAGTATTGTCTGTTGTCTATTCTGTTACGTACATTGAGAGCAAAGAAATAACCAGAGCCCAATTTCTTGTATGTGTACACATACTTGGTCAATAAAGCTGATTCTGATTCTGATGAGTTACTTTTTACGACTAGTAATTATGTAACGTACTGCATTACTTTTAAGAAAAGTAACGAGTAACGTGCAATACATTACTTTTTTTGAGTACACTGGTGATTAACCACATTTGATTTTGGAAAACTGAGTTTAATTTCATTAGCTACACCCAGGTTTGATTACTGCCAGACCTGTTGAATCAAGAAATCATTTAAATAGAACCTGTCTGACAAAGTGAAGTAGGCTAAAAGATCTCAAAAAGCATCACATCATGCCACAATCTAAAGAAACAGATATGTCTGGAAAGGGTTACAAAGCCATTTCTAAGCCTGTAGGAGAATGTCCAGCTATCAGTTGTGCCTTGAAGCTCAAGTGCACTTGGGTTATGCAGGAGGACAAAACACACCCGGAAGTCCACCTCTGAATGGCTAAAAAAAACCCCAAAAACTGAAGGTCTTGGTGTGGCCTAGTGAAAGTCCAGACTTAAATCTGATTGAGATGTTTTAGCGTGACCTTAAATCGACTGTTCATGCTGAAAACCCTCCAATGTGAGTGAATTAAAATAATTCTGCAAAGAAGAGTGGGCCAAAATTCCTTCACAATGATGTGAAAGACTCATTGCCAGTTATTACAAATGCTTGATTGCAGTTCTTGCTGCCAAGGGTGGCACAACAAGTAATTAGGTTTAGGGGGCAATTACTTTTTCACACAGAACCAGGTAGGTTTGGATAACTTTTTTCTCTTAATAAATGAAATCATCATTTAAAAACTGCATTTTGCATTTACTCAGGTTATCTTAGTTTAATATTAAAATTTTTTAAATGATCTGAAACATGTAAGTGTGACAAATATGTAAAAACACAAGAAATCAGGAAGGAAGCAAATACTTTTTCACAGCACTGTAATGTCTATAAGATAGACTTGATGCAAGAGTGCTGCAAAGACCTCAAATATCTAATCCAGTGGGGCTCCAATTACAGGACCCACCTTTTTTATTGTTTCTTTTAGAACCTGTTAATTTCATAGAGGTATAATAATGCCAGTGATCCCGACCATTCAGAGGTCAGGAAATGATAACAAGGATTTCAGGTGGATAACAAGCAATATGTCTTCAAATTGCCTTTGTAAGACAGATGGCTTGTAGTTTGTCAAACTGAGTCAATTAAAAATATTTTTAAAAAACCCAATAACCAACTCACTATTAACCCACCTGCAGCAAATTGTATGAAAGCATGCATGAAAAATTTAGTGAGTCAGTACTCTGCACAATGAACATGATTCACAGGACTATTAATGTGAGGATACAATGTACTGATTCACGAGTCCACACCACAAATACATATCAGATTATTTTTTTGTACAGATTATAAGTGACATATGAGGTTACTGAAGACTATATGCCATGCCAGGGTCCATGATTTGTTCTCTCTCTTAATTGTTTCTACCCATTCTCCTGATATCTGTCTGACAGCCTTGTGTTTTTCATTGTTGAACTCAATTACATGAGCAAGCAAATGTCAGATCATTTATCTTGTGGCGGGACTGGTGGTGGAGTACACTCCCATTATGTCACTGCTGATGTTAGCCACCTGCTTCTCTGCACTTCCATCTCCACTTTAATGTCTTCTCACATTGCAAGATCACTCTTTAACAGTGTAAATGTAAAATTCAAACTCTGTCCTCATCTACCCAAATGCACACACACTCAAATTAAAATTTAGGCCACTAGGTTTCAGGATCCTCTTAGTTTTGCTATTTTAGAAGTTTCGGTGTAAAGATGAGAGCTCGCTTGACCTCACTCTACTTTCTTGCTTGCAGACTATCAAAGATCCTCCCATGCTAAATATCCAGGTATCCCATGGCATCACTGCAGCTCTTTACTCTCCATATTACATAACATGGCAGCCCTTTAATACTCCAGAGTAATTGGGGGGAAATTGCTGACGTGGTTTTTCAGCAGCTTTTCCAGCTGCTAAGGTTGTGAATATTACAGCAGTGAGCTGAATGCATTACTGTCACACTGAACCCCATTAAACTCACAAATGATATGTTCCCAAACACATTTATTTTTACCAAATCTGATGCAGTCACCATTGAGGAATTATACAACTCTATACAGTGATTCAATGCTAGCACAATAACAATCATTCAGACAATTTGACCTTTACTTACACTGAACCCGTGATGATTAAAATGCTGTCGATTTAAAACTCTGCTGTGACTCTGACAGATTTTTAAACTAGAAAAATAATGACAGTTTTTGCTAGAAAATGACTTCACATTTGTAAATGTAAGATGTCCAGTCATTCATTCATTCTGTGAAGTTCACATGTGACATGTTAACATATTTGATTTGATTTTCTTTTAATGACCAATAAATTCCCTGATTTTTATTACTGGGTCAACTACATCATAGCACCCTGTATATTAAAAAAAAAAGCTTGCACTAGATGTCAGTCATCTAGAAGGAGTAGTTTGACAGTTTGGTAAGTACGCTTATTAACCCTGTTGTTGAGAATTGGATGAGAAGGGTCTTGCCCTATGGCACCTGGGAGAGGCTCCAGCCACCCCGCGACCCTGAATTGGATAAGTGGAAGAAAATCGATGGATGGATGGGTAAAAATGATGCTACAGCTTAGCTTAGCTTAGTACAAAGACTGGAAGGACCACTAACCTCAGGTGACCAAAGGTGATACAATCCTTCGAGCCCTATTAAAGCTCATACTATACATTATAAAACATACATTTTTACAAAATTTGTAAATCTGTAAAATTTGAACAAATTTTGTAAAATGTTGTTAAATTTGTACAAATGTAAAATATATATAAACAAATAAATATATGTGGTGTTACTGGTGTTATTGGTGAGAATAAATAGGCAAGACCAGTAGCTTTGTTTTTTTATGGATTAAAAATAAATAAACAATATCAATTGTGAGCTTTATATTTGCTGGTAGGTGAATTCTTATTTTAACTTGCCTTAGCTTTTTCTACTCTGTTCCCAGCTTTATGATCAGCTAAGCCTTTTTTTCTTCTGGCAGCAGCTTCTTATCTGTCATAATAATTTCTCATCCAACTATGCACTCATGAGCTCCTCAAATTTCCCACATTTCCTGAGTTGGGAAGTTAACCTTCCATTTTCAGTGTGTTTTTGTGGTTTTAAGTAGGAACGTGGAAACAACTCTACAACAAAGTTTTAGATTTATTATGTATAGTATTTTATGACTTGTTATCAGACTTATTGCTAAAAAATGTGGTTGTCCAGCATTACATGAAATTTAACTATTCTATCAAGAATTAAAATAATGCCATTTTATACTTCAAAATGCTCCCTATTTATATATATTATTATATTGTTAGTTTGTACAAAACAGTACACAAGACTTATAGCCAACACAGATTATTTCATGTTACACATATGGTATATCCTGAAAAGACAGGCCGACACAGTATGTGGGTCTGCTATAATCATAATGCTTTTTATTCTACATCTCTGTGGCTGGAATCCCATTCACTTAGTCAGTACTGATTTAATAAATATACAGATCATTCTTTTATATGTGGACAAAATACAAAGCTAAAAATCAAACCTGTTCAAAATAATATTTGTGTTCGACACTTGGCACAATGGAAATGGCTCACATTGCAACTGATAAAGTGCATTTCTGATATTTGAGGCAGATTGTTATCAAAGTAGACTGAATTAATGGATAATAAATGTAACTTTAACTGTTTCCAGAGAGGAGGCTGTAGCATGATTTCTAAACACAAACAAATCCCATTACAAATGAACAAACATGGCAAAACCACCACTGACATTAAAAAAAAAACTGAGTTGACCTACAGAAGATTTTTGTTTGTTTGTTTTTTTGTTTGTTTTTTTCTGAAATACTTGAAAGGCTCATAAAAGCCCTTTGATAGCAAGGTTTAGGTTTGGAGATAGAGGAAACAAGGACACCAGGGGAGAGGATATGGATTGACTGCAAGGACTTGCTGTTGTGCAGATAATGGCCTTTTCAGTCACAATCTATAATATGTGGACAAACCAGAAAGTGGTTTTTATCACACAATGCATAGAATTACTATAGATTTGTCTGTCTCAACACAGAGTGAATCTACTGGAAAATAAATACTCAAAGAGAATTTTGCAGACCTTTTTTATTTGAATTACTTTATCTCAATTTGTATGGAATTTATACTTGACTTAAGGAAACTCTTCAGCATCTGCTTTCTTGGAATGTATTAGGTGGGCAGATGAACACAGCTCTCACTAAGCTGTTGCATTTACCAAATTATTTCTTGGTTGAGATCAACAACTTTCTGGAGTGGTTACCTGGCATCTATTTTTTTTTAGCATATAAAGCAAGCTTTATACATGTTTATAGGCAGATTTGATCATCCTTGTATAAACCCAGTCCAGAAGCAACATATGGGGTCTTAATAATAAAGGCGAGGCTTAATGCCAACAACTGCAGTTCCTTGAATGGCCACTTGAGGCTGGTTTGAAAAGTCAGTCAATGGTAAAACGATCAACTTCTTAACACAAATAAACATGTTTACAGCCAAAAAAAAGAGGTCTATACAAACAATACACAGTCCCCATTTCTGTTCTTTATGCTAAGCTAAGCTTGAAAGGAACCCTGACTATAAAGACATGTACTTATTGTGTCAAAAACACCACATCAACTTAAACAGAATAAAATGTAGATGTAGATGTCTTAATTTTTTTTAAATTGAAAAAATAGGCCACCATTGTTCTTTACAGTGCAATGTAGTCTGGGTAGAGATGTCAAATAGCTCCAACAATATATTTTGTTCATCCTATTGAATTAAAAGCCTGCATTAAAGCATGAGATAACTGAACAGGAAAATATACAGGGCATTACTCAAAATTTGCATAAAAATTAAGATGATCAGGCGCCAGTTTAGCTTACAGGTTGAGCAGGCAACCACATGCTGCAAGGCTAAATGCAGTTACCTGGGTTCGACTTTGAACCAAGGCCCTTTTTTGTCTTTCCCCACTCTCTTTTCCTGGTTTCCTGTCTCCTCTTCAAAAAAGCCCCCAAAAATGAAAATGATCATGGAGCTGAGGAAGCAAGCATGGGGCATAATCCTTGTCTGTGCAGCTGAGAGGTGTCAAAGATAAGTATGTGGATCAAACTATCAGTTTATGATAAAATGTCTTTCACTACCTGTAATTTCAAAGACTATCATCCACCTCCTTAATACAGTCAATCTCTCTTTTAGTCATCCAAGTCAATTTCATGTTTGTATGCTCTCACACACACTTCGGTGCACTTTCAAAGGCAGCAACTGCCATAGGCCATATTTTGCTGCCTACAAAACATCTCTAATTCTAATACTTTCTGTTCTTTATCTTCCTTAAAGTGATTTTCACTCACTGTCTGCATTTTGGGGAGAAAATTGTAGGTACAGCATTTGGTTTTAGTCAAAAAAAAGTGTTTGCAAGCTTTTTTGGTTGACTAAATTCATCATATGTGTTATGACAGGAGTGCTGAGAACACAGCTTCGGGTCTTTTGGAAGTTCTCTTCATCCACATGTTCCCACTCTTTTCCCTTCCTGACAGAGAGATACAGAAAATCATTCACACCCACAGCCATCAGGCTTTACAATTCTCATACAAATAGCAGATGAGCTATGCCAGACATACGAATTTCCCTTTGGGATCAGTAAAGTTATTCTTCTTCTTCTTCCTCTTCTTATGGATAGGAAAGCTGTGTAGACTAATATCCCTTCTCTTGTTTCCTTTAGACATTTCATAGGTTTCATACTTTGTGTACTTGGTTGTGAGAAACACCAACATTGTATTGATACCTCTGGAATGACACTCATTTACATCATCAACCCAGAGTGCATTGCACATGTAAATTAATAGCCGCATTTGAAGGTCATAATATTTAATAAAGTTTTTCTTTTGTTTAACGAATGAAGTTCATATGTTTTTTAACAGCATGCTTTAGCAGGAGAGGGTATTGATGGCATATTAAGGCCTACAAGTTGAAATAGTCAGGGTTCCTTTTTTCCTCTCCTTCAAAACAGGAATGGGATAACAATCTTTTCACAAAGTAAGTAAATAAACCTATTTCTTCACTTTTTAAACTATTCCAAGTCATACTTTGGGCCACAGCCACAAAACATATGCTTCTCACGATTTAATGTATTCATGTGTCACTTAGGTCTTCTCACCATGTGGAGGGGACTGATCTCGTTGAAACAGCAGGGTCACACCTTTCCTGAAGCGGTGGTCCCTGACACTGTAGATAATGACATTACAGCAACTGTTTCCTGTCAGAATCCAGAAGGCAAAAAAGGAGAAATTACACCAGGTGTATCCCACCACGTTTCCAAGCACAAACACTGCAATGGGCGTGAAGGATGCTGTAAAGGCAAATGTTAATATGCCAATTGTTTTGGCTGCTTTGATGTCTGAAAAAGAGGGCCTGTGAGGGCATCCTCCACCTCCTCCCCCTCCATCGCTCAGACTCCCCTCTGAGAGCAGTTTGCGTTTTTGGGAGTACCGCCGAATGCTAGTGAAAGACACAATATTAACAGCCAATGTGCCACCAAGCAGTGTGAAATCGAATGCTGGGAATAACAGCAGGATGTTGGCATCAGGCGGCAGCTGGCCTCCAAACAGTAGTGGGGTGTAGTTACACATGCGACTGCACTCATTGTACTCCAAAGTGAAGTTGCTGCTAAAGATGAGAGGTGCTAAAGCCAGCAGGAAGCTGGCAGCCCAGGAGAACAGGATGAGGAACAGAGTTCGTCTTCGGGTCACCAAGGCGTCTTTTTGGAGTGGCCACAGGATGGCCACACTGCGCTCCAAGGTCATTAGGAAGATGGTGCTGATGGAAACAAAAGTGCATCCAGCAAACACTGGACCAATCAGCATGCAGGGCTGCCAAGGGCTTACTAGTCCACCGCGGGAAGAAGAGGTAGCAGGGGAAGTAGAACTACCCTGATACCAAATAGGAGGTGTGCTGGTCACCATCAGAGAGATTTCAGTGTAGACCGAGAAAGGAACCACGAGGACACCAACCATCATGTCTGCTATGGCCAGAGACACTGTCACAGAGAGAGAAGAAGAAGATGTCATTTTGGATATGGACATATTCAGTTTTCCTTCTTATCGTTTACCTAAAATTTTACCATTTATTATAATTATAAGTATTTTTAGGCCATTATTTGTAGAAAAACTTTCTAATTTAGATTTTTCACAGTTTTAAATTAACCATTTGTGCAAAATAAAACTATTTACATTTATAATCACTTTTCATCAGTGCAAGGGCCACCACAGGAATTAGATGCAATACTCTAATAGATTATCATGTAATATTAAAGATGCTCTTTTAGACTGACAAATTCTTGTTATTCTTTAGCATTACTGCATTTTATACAAACAGGAAATTAAATTTTACAAATGAATTATTTTTATGTTTCTGGAAATTAGGGTCCGGCCAATATATTGGTGGGGACCGATATATCAGCCAACATTAGCTATTGGCTGATATATTGGTTTTGGTATTTATAACAGCTGATAAATAAAAATTTTAGTAAGCAAAGAAGAAACAGAACAAACACTCTTCAACCTTGTTATGAGTGTTGATGGTCCATAGTTTATCCACTAGTCTGCAGCTTTCCTGCATGTGTTTGGAACGCCACAAACACAACAACCAGCTGATCCAAGCCATGTAAACGAGTTGTTGTGACAATAAAAAAAGATTATTTTTAAACAGCATTTTTATATTGTCTTAATAAGGAGTCATAAATAACTACACATAACAAAAGTTAGGGAAATCTGTTTATGTTTCATGTGTCTGACAGAAAAAAAAATATATCGGCTAATATATCAGATTTTAAACTCACCAAATATCGGCATCACTATTGGTGTTAAACATTTTATATTGGTCGGGCTCTACTGGAATCAATCCATGAAACTTGATTTACACTCAATTAGTTTAGAAGTTTTTCTTCAATAAAAAAGTCTCAAATACCATCAAGTTCTGGGTGTTAAAGCAGTTCACAACATTTACCTTTCAGGTATCCCTGTGGTGTTCTCGACTGTCTGGTTTGAACAAAGACAGTAAGCGTGACCACATTTCCAACCACGATGGCAAATGCTAGGCTGACCATGAATGCCACTGCCAAGGTGCGATTAAGAACCCCACAGCAGCAGACGGTACATAGTGGGGCCAGTGAATGGCCCGACCCCAGTCCTGCCCGAGCAGCTGCAGTCAGGTTAAAAGGACAGTCAGAGGTCACCAGCAAAGCTGCCGTACTTCCAGGAACACTGACGTTGGGAAGCAGAGCAGTCATGTCCCAGGTTAGACTGGTTTTAACCGTTGTGATGCAGTGGTTCACTTAGGAGACCATGTCCTGGACTGGGAAACTATCCTAATGAAAAAGAAATGGGTAGACAGTGAAAACCTCATATGACATAATAATCAAATCATGTAAAACATAAAGTTCTGCATGTTATCAAAGTGTATGCCCAGCATTTACAGTTATGGTACTATATCTTTCTCTTTTTAATGACTGAATCTTTTTTACTAATTCTCCATTAATAAAAAAGATTGGTCCAATTCAGCCATAATGCAGCTGTCGGGGATTAAGTGCTGTAAAAGACAAAATCTATCTCTTCTACCTCTTGTTGAAAATCACATTAAAGTTGTTATTTCTCATGATTTGACTTGTATTAACTTGTCCTCTGTATAAATGCAGGGTACTCATATTCATAATATCAATAAACCAAAGCACTTTTGCAGCACTTTTAGCTACAAAATTAGATCCTTTAAAGCTGGGAATCATTTAAAAATTTAGAGATATTTGATTTTAACCTCTGAAAGCCACCAATATCAGACCTAAGTGAAGGATATACTCTATATCTTTGCTGTCATATGGAAATGACTCAAAAGGGTTTCGAGGGCTGAAAATCTATAGTATATGGTGTGTGTGGGGTAGAGAGGTTGTGTTTATGTTGCAGTTTACCCTACAAATAGGTTACATAAAAGGCTGAATTTAATTAGATTTTATGGTCTTTCATGCCAAAAAAAAAACCAAAAAAACTTACAAATCATAGGTAGTCTTTTTTTTCTCCAGCTGAGGAGTATTGGCTCTGAATTTATTACTTGTGTGTACTGGTTACATGCTGTTCTTGTGCCCTAACACTGTTGGAAGCACCTCGATGCTGTCAGTTCCCATGCCGAAACTCTGAGTTCAGTACCAAATGTCTCTCTCAGCTGACAACTAAATACACAGGTCCTTCAGTCATTTATGCTGTTCACTGGGCTGGAGAGCAGGAAGGTACGCACATCAGTGAAAACAAAGGGTAACAGGAGTGGACATATTCAGACCAGAGCAAAACCAAACCAAAGCCTGTGTTTGCTGTGCGGCTTTGTGTGCAGAAACACGGTCAACAAAACATCACAGCTGTGACTGAAATCCTTTCACTATTATCAGCAGAGAATTAGCCTCAGAATGAAAGGTTCTTGAGAAGCAGAACCCCCCCCAAAAACAAAACAAAAAAATTTGTATTTTTTCTGTAACTGGCTTATTTTTCAGGGTGTAATTAAGATCGCATATGAAAGACCCTCAAAGCTTGTCTGCCCTCACACCTTGCTTGCCTGGGAATTAGCTGTACTGGGTCAGATATAAGACAACCTGACATTTTTCTTGTTATTAGAGTTATAGTGTAGTGGTTTATAAATGTTCCTAAAAAGCAAAAGATCTCCAGTTTGATCCTGGGTGAAGAAACAAATCCCTTTGGGATTGCATCGGGAAGGGGATCAAACATAAAAATCTGCTGAATTGAACATGTGAAGTCCTGTGGTGACCCCTTGTGAAATAGGGGAACAGCTTTAGGAAAAGAAAAGTAAATGTGTACATTAAGGTGATAATATATATTTTTTTCAAATCCCTTTGAAATTTTGGCCTTTTGTTGTTTGTCTTAATGTGGCATTTTGGCAGTGACTCCAGAGAAATCATCTCACTGTGATCTAAAATATTACAAAGATGAAATCATATTACACAGATGCACCTTTGGCACCAATGACAGTCTTCAGCATGTGTGGATCACTTTATTTGCTGGAAACACTGTTCACCTCCTGCTGATGTTGATAAAGCCTGTCAGATTGCAAATATCTAGATGTCTGTGGTGTTCACTCTTATCGCTTGAGTAAATTATAAGTTCAGCTTTCTCGTTATCAGGGGTTGTCCATCCCCTGTTATCTGGTAACAAAAAATGACAAAAAATGACATTTGATGGTCTGACATTTCTGTTTTTCATGTAACAAAAAGATTGACTATTGCTCCTAATACTTTATTTATATTTTATATGTTCTGTATAGGCTGCTTTACGTCATTTGTGTTACACAATATTACTAGAAAACCTATGCGTGTGATTACTTTTCATGTTTCCCTATCATTTGGATGCTTAAAAACAATTATCCACAAGGGGGCATGCTGTTCCTGATAGGTATGAATGAGGTGTAAGGTTTTTTCTCATCTTTTAGAATTGTACAATAAAGAAAAACAGCTTTATTTGTCTTGTGCTTTCAAAGCGAGGCTGATATTTCTTCCTCTGAGCCCATCTCTTTCATGTTAGCCCTGCATCAAAAGACAGTCATAAGTCTTTAATTTTCATGGCTATGTTGTGCTGAGAAATGTAATTGCTGCCTGGATTGTTTAGAGACGTTTTTTGAGTGAATGATGTGCTACATTTATATGTCCTGGCCACAGCTGCATTCATATGAAGCAAAGGACAGACAGGACAAAGTGAGTCCAGAGTGTGGGAGGGAACCACATTCCTGTCTCTGATTAGTTTTTTGCAGCAGTATCACCTCAGTTAGGATGAGGAAAAATGTGGACTTAAATAAATGTAAATAAACACTTTGCGTTTGAAGTCACTGCAGCCTTTTTCTGCTTGAAACTAGAGTGCAGTCTGATGTGTGCTGTCAGTGTCTAAAAACAGGCATAAAAATATGTACTAATACTTCAGTATTATCATTGCTTGTCTTTATCTTAACAGAAACATAATCTGACTGGCCCCATATGCTTCCATGAAAACATTATTTTTGTTGCAAATTAGCTGTATATAAATAATAGCAGACACATCCGGTGCATTTCTGTAGTGTTTGTTTTTTGATATCATGTTCCTGAGTTTCCCAAAGGCTCCTCTGGTCCTCTGCAGCTTGAGCATGCTGCTCTCTGTGGAGTTTTGTTCAAATGAGCTATTACTCCTCACTGTCAGTGGTCTCACAGCCCCACTGCAGTAGATACATATATACATAATACATACTTGTTATTAGCTAAAGAGAAGAAAATATAATCAAATACAAAATATTAAATGATGAAATACGAATATGTTTCAGCTGATCAAAATAGCCAACAAAAGAAGTTGTGAACATAATACCTTTATTCAATTTTTTCAATCTTACTTTAATTACTCATCAACAAATACATCATTGTCATTTATTTGGAGTCATTTCTCTTTCAGCTCTGGCTCAGGGCTCCACCAAACTCCTGAGGGAAATATCTTCAAATTAGCAACAAAATACTCCATCATCTTAGGCAGGAAACTCTGCCAGTTGCTACTCATTAGAAAGTGTGCAGCTTCTGTACTTAAAAGAGCTGGCTGCAGGCAAAAACCCAAGTGGCAACTTCCAGGGTTTATAAGTTAAGACAATGCAGAAGTGTCATAAACTGCAGCTTGAAGGGAGTCAGTCCTCTTTAGGGCCCCCGTGATAAGATGACACTTTAGAGCAGAAATAGGCAGTCATTGGGTGCTGTTATCATTTGGCTGCTTTTTCACTCGTTTTCAGTCCAGTCCTTGTACCTGACTATTTTCAGAAGAATGTTTTTTGTTTGTTTGTTTGTTTGCTTGTTTTTATCAAGCCATTTAATACTGAGCTATTACTCATTCAAGCAATAAAAGGGCACCTAACTCAAGGAATGAACTAGTGTTGTATCTACACATAACAGACAACTTAGAGAACAGAGAACCAGTTTTAAATTGTATCCTTAGCCACCTTGTTACTAGCAGCCTGTTGCAAAAGCATATAATATGTCCCCATTTCTTTCAATACATCTCCAAAAAAATGCCAAAGATAACAGTTTGACAGGCATAAAATAGTATTTTTGCATCAACAAGGTGATTCCAAAGAGCTATTAGTTGGACTGAAAATCACTGGCAGTGGGTCTTATGGAGTGATAAATCCAAATTTTAAATTTTGGTTCACATCATCGTCAATAGGTACAAAGGAGATCAGGAGATTGACTATGATCCTAAACTCACTGCCAATGCAGTAAAAACATACCTGGATCTAAACACACACAATGGAACACTATCAGTCATAGATTGATCTCCCCAGAGCCCTGACCTCTACATTATTGAAGCAGTGTGGGATCATCTTGACAGACAACAGAACAAAAGACACCCAACATCCAAAGAAGATCTTTAAATGTCCTTCAAGAAGCCTGGAGAACTATTCCTGAAGACTATTTACAGAAATTACAAGAAAGCTGCCTAAGAGATGTCAGGCTGTGTTGAAGAATAAATATTGACTTTCAAGCTCATTAGAATTGTACATGTTTGCACATGTTTCAATAAATTGCTGCACCTATCTCCCATTTTCCCAGCAAAATATAAAAAAATGAGGGGTGTCTCAAGGCTTTTGCACAGTGTTATACAGTGTATGCTGAAAAACAATGTTAACAGTTACACTGAACCAAAACTGAAAAATTGCTCACAAGAAAGACAAGTGGAGCTGCGGATTAATGAAAGTGTCGTCATTTATACTGTTACACGAACTGCCTGAAGAAAATGGCTAATTTCATTGTTTTTACACATGCAAGGGCCTTTTATTTAACGTACACAAGATCTCGTGTAAACTTGAAGCTACAAACTGTATTTTAATTATGGAAAATTATTGTATTTTTATGAGTTAGTTAATTTTACAGGTTTTTTTTGTGCTTCAGCTGCCAGAATATTACAGTTATTTTTTTTACAGATTTTTTTTTTTTGCTTTTACAGATTTTTGTTTTTTACACTGTAGATTATAGTTTATAAGACTCCTGATTTAGTTGGCTGACCAACAGTTAATGTACTTTAGTAGGTCTTGTTTATAACCATACCTTAATGTTGCAGTGGCCATACACATTCACTAAACATTTAATTAGCCAGGAATGTTGAAAATCAAAGTTATTCTGATTCAAAGAATTGTTATCTGTTATTCTGTTCAGTGAAACTCAGATTGTGAGAAAATCCATCTGCCCTCTAAAGCTTGTTTTTTGCTCCACCTCTGTGTCAGCAACACTGAGCTGCAGGAACAATGATAACTCAATGTGAACAAGGCCAAGAGAGTGTTTTAAAAATACTGTTTTCATTTTAAAAATTATGAAAGCAGCTCTTGAAAACCTGAAATGCCTAAAATGGGTGACAATGAAAGGTGAGGAATTATGACGTCAAACGTGGATCAGCCTTTGACTGTGTTTCATTTTCTTATGAATGTATGCTTTTGACTATGAACGATGCAGTGTAAAAGAGGGTGTAAAAAAAAAAACTCATGCAAGTCTAAATTATACACATTTAACACTGACCGCTTGTAAAATTGATAGTATTTTCAACAGCATTAGGCAACTGTTTTCAAGTCAGAGTAATTATTTACCTTTAATTTGCCTGATGGTGCTGGTGGTAAAACAAAAGGAAAATTATTTGAGGGAAGATGGGAGATGAACCTCATTAAGGGGCTTTAAGCCATTACCTTGAGTGAAGATGACAGGCGGAAGCCTTCCCTGTGGCAAGACCTAAGGCATAGTGAGACAAGCAGCTGACAGCAAAGACCACACATGCCCACACACACACACACACACACAGATACACATACACATTCACATACACATACACATACATACACACACACACACACCATGTTCTACAGCTACATGATGGTGAATAACAAGAAGGCTGCAAAATAGGCTGCATGATGATTTTTGTGCTAGCCTTTTCACAACTTGTAATTTCAAGACACCAAGACAAAGGTTACTTCTTTTTCCATGTCTCAATAGAAATCAGTTCTGGACCAAAGATCCAACATCTAAGCTACTGAATTATCAAGTAAAAATTACAATGTGCATTGCCTCGTCCTTGAGAAAGCTTGAAATTGTGATCAGGTAAGTTCTGGAGTTGTGATTTTTTAGTGGGTGTTACAACTGCTGTCATATTTTTGTCATCTTGTGTGACTGGTGTGCTTTTTGTTCCCCTTATAAAAACGTTTTCCATTATAAAGGACTGATTGGTGTGATAGTTTACAGCTCAAAGATAGCCACCATCTAAAGAGGATTCATGGACCTTTTCCCTGCTCCTGCTTTTATGAATCTGATCAACAAATACAGCATGTTATCTGTACAAGTGGTTGTGGTGGCTACTAGGCACTTTGCTATGTCCACATTTTAAGTGTGGCCATAGCACACATAGCACATAACAAAGTGTTCACGTAATAAAGTGTTAGTCATGTACACTGTCTGACGACACTAGCTTCTTAGATTGATTTAAACACTGCAGAGCTGCCCACAGTCTGGCATGTTTGTTTAAAAATTTAATTTCCTGCTCTAAAAAGAAAGGGAAAAAAAAGGATGCGTCATGTTTCTGATGCAAATGTATGAAAGTAGAAAGTGTATAAGCTATAGTTTCTGTTCCTAGTGTGATATAAAATATTAGAGTAATAACTCTCCTATTTCTGGACTCTTTTGGCAGATCTAGCTCATCAGCTGGGTGAGGAAACTCTGACCTGTAGCTCTGTAGTGAAGAGAAAATGTATTCTTTAATTTGTCTTGATTTTATTATTTATTTATTTATTTAAGAAGTAAATTCTTGAGTTAACAGTCATATACAAGAAATGCAATGTTACCAGGTCTTTACTGGCAAGAATGTAGTGACGACAACAATGCAAACAGATGTGAGGAAAAACGATCAAGATGATGGCCATTAGAATATATAATTTAGGAACTATAGATGTCTCCTAAAGATTCTGTCAATCCAGAGTGACAAATAGACCAAATACTGACATTCTTAAACTTAATTTCTGACGTAATGAGTCAAAACTAACTGCAAGAAGCCCCGTTAATGATGCCTGCTCTCTGAAGTCCATTGTGGTGGAATAGCTGTATTTAGGTTGTTGTTCTTGCATGCAGTGAATTTTCTTTGACAGGGCTGTGTCCTTGAGTGACAGATTCAGGCATATGTAGGAAGACCGTGGGGGCCTGGTCAGGGCTCTTGAGCCAGGTCACCTAACGCACACAGGGGTCATGTGCAGTAATAACTGGGTCAGAGCCGCCTGAGGCTGACTGCCACAACACATGAGCAGAAAGACTATTTTGTATTCACATCTTGGCCTGTCATTCTGTCTGTGTTTGTTTCCCTGTGTTTGTCATACAAGTGCACATCTAACACATACACATAAAAAAAAACCCCAACACACAACTAGTGTTACTTTCTTCTAACTGTTGTTTTATAACCCTATTTACAAAAAAAAGTGGGGACACTGCACAAAATGTAAACAGAGAATGAATTTAAATGTTTTATCTTATTTAAAATGGTACAAAATTAATATATCCAATGTTGAGACTCAGAAGTTTTATTGAATTTGCTGCCAGCAACTTTCAACAATGTTCAGACAGGAACACCACAAGACTTAAAAAGATGTATAATGTTTAAAGAATGCCAGGCAAAGGCACCGGTATGCTGGGGCTGGATATGAGTCCACCGCAGTCCATTTCTTGTGTGTCATTTCCCTACTCTCTCCCTGCTTTCCTGTCAAGTCTCTACACATTTTCCTGTCAATAAAGGCTAAATACCAAACTAAAGAAGAAGAAAAAAAACACCAGGTGAAATATCTCACAGCTAATTGGGTTAACTAATCAAGGGAAAAAGGAGCTCCAGAGAGACTCTTTTAGCAATAAATATGGGGAGGGGTTAATCAGTCTGTGAAAGACAGCATGAGAAAATAGTTCACTATTAAAGTCCAAAATATTTGGAGATTTCATCATCTGTGGTACATAATATCATTTAAAGATTCAGAGAATCTAGGGAAAATCACTATTCAAAGGATAAAGTTGAAAACCAGTACTGAATGGCCGTAATCTGAGCCCTCAGGCGGCACAGACACAATGCTGTCGTGGAAATTGCTGCATGGTTTCTGAACCACATTTGAAAGTCATTGTCTGTGAACACAGTTTGTCGCTGCAAAGAAAAAAAACATGTAAACAATATCCTGAAAGGCCATCATCACCTTCTCTCCACCCGAGCTTATTTAAGTTGGAACCATCTCACCATCACGGCGAGCACTGTGAGGGTCATGTTTTTTGACTTTTCCAGTGCATTCCATACCATCAGGCCAACTCTCCTGGGTGAGAAGCTGACAGTGATGCAGGTGGATGCCTCTCTAGTGTCCTGGATTGTAGATTACCTAACAGAAAGATCACAATATGTGCGTCTTCAACACTGTGTGTCTAACAAGGTGGTCAGCAACACTGAGGCACCACAATGGACCGTCGTCTCTCCCTTCCTATTTACCCTCTACACCATGGACTTCAGCCACTGCACAGAGACCTGCCATCTTCAGAAGTTTTCTGATGACTCTGCGGTGGTTGGATGCATCAGTTGGGGTGATGAGACGGAGTACCGGGCTGTGGTGGATTCCTTTGTCATGTGGTGCGAACAGAATCATCTGCAGCTGAACGTGACAAAGACCAAGGAAACGATTTTGGACTTTAGGTACCTCACACACTGACAATAAACTGGACTGG
>VUQS01041728.1:8311-21932 GCA_015108495.1 Heterochromis multidens | reverse complement strand
ATTTAGTTTGTCTATTTGTGCTATTTTAATTGTTGTATACCTATTTCTGTATGTAAAGCACTTTGTGAATTTTGTTCTTGATAAGCGCTATATAAATAAACTTTACTTACTTACTTACTTAAAAGGCTGCACTTTTATACAAGATCTTTTCCTAGTCCTAACAAAGTAGATGTTGTTCCTAAACTGAACCAAGCAGCAAACAAAGAGTAAACTATGATGAAGAAGGGGTTTGGGGTGGGTGGATAGGTGAGCAAAACAATGGACTTCACCACAGGAGGCTGCTGTTAGTTTCCTATTTAAGAAAGAAAATCAGTGTTACTTTTATTAAAAGATAGCTACAATATTTTCTTAACCACTTCCTCAGTGTTCTCCCTGTCCTGCTTATTTTATGTAACAGTGATGAAAAGTTCTTTGAAAGCCTATTCATAGAGAAGAGGGAATGGCATGATGTTTTTACACTGCTCTTCTTGTTTGCCAGAGGGATAAAAATAACAAAACTGGTTTAAAAACAGCACATAATTTAAAAATAGTGAAAAACATGTTTTTATGTGGAAGTCGGTGTTTTTTAAGGCTGAAAAAGTCAACTAAGATCAGTATATAAAGGAAAAAAGTGAAACTACTGAAAGTATTGGAATCTACAGTATTATTATATTAAAAAATTATTTCATAAAATAACATTCAGATTACTATAATGCTTTTCCACTTTTCCTCAATTGTTGTGCTTCTTTTTCTCTCTCACAGCACCAAAACATTACAGACTCAGTGCCAATTAAACTTCCCCCATCTCCTCATAGTGTGCTTCTGCCTGCTTCTGCTACTATATTGCCAAACAAACCACAATGATATCTTCTAAGAAAGCTGCATTTCCACTCAGTTTCTATGGCAATGAGAGAATAAGCAGAGCCTTCTTATCTCACTACTATAAAATAGCTGAAAACGATGACTGTACCACAGGGCAGAGGGGGTCTTTGAAAGCAGCAGTGTGAACAGCCTCAGCCTGAAGGATAATCACTGCTTTCCATTAAATATTAAGTTGTTCTTTTAGCATGAGAATCCTGAGACTGTAGCACACTGGTTACACTTCTGTTAGTTATACACAGAACTGGGTCTTTCTTATGTTAACTACAAGTTATAGATTAGTCAAAGACATGTTAAGTATAAATAGTTTGACTCTGCAAAAACTATTTTAAGAATATATTTTAAGAATGGCTTCCTGACAGCCACCCTTCCACTGAGACCATTTCTGATGAGGCTTCAGTGAACAGTAGACGGATCAACTAAAGGACCAGATGTATCTCTCAAGTTCTGTGTCAGATCTTTGCTGGATTTTCTTTTTCTTTTTCTTAAGGACCTGACTATCAGATACTGTTCATCTGCTGTAGCTAGTGTTTTAGGCCTGCCACTTCTTCTTTTATCCTTTACTTGTCCAGTTTCCTCAAATTTTTTAAGGACACACTGCACACCATGCCGAGATATGCCATTTTCGGCTAATACCTCTATGGGAATCACATTGTTGCTGTAAAAATACTGTTTTATGCCTGTCAAACTTTTATCTTCAGCATTTTTCATTGATTCAAATGAAAGAATGGGAACAAATTATATGTTTTTGCAACAGGCTGCTAGTAACAAAGTGTCTAAAGATACATTTTAAAATTGGTTCTTTGCTAAGGTCTGTGTTATGTGAGCAAATGTTCCCTTTTTTCCACAAATTTAGGCAAATAAGTTATGTCAGTAATCTTTCTCAACCATTTGCTATTGCCTTGAGAAATAATGAGAATTTTTACATGTACCATAGAGACATTAACTCAGCAATACCATACTTTAATTTGCAGAGGACAGACTAATCTGTATTTCATGCCTATTAGTCGGTGTCCAGATGACAGCAGTCTTCCAGCCATCTACACACATATATTTACATACACACGTTGAGGTACCTATCCCCAGGGAGAAAATCAAAGATAAAAGTAAAAAGTAGGAAATTAAGATTTCCTTTGGTACCACAGCTCCAGGCTGTGACACCTGCACTGAATTTTTCAAAGGTGATACCGCTTAACAACCAAAGCTTTGGACTGACTCCCTGGATGAACAATGCATGCTGCACTCTGTCGTGTGTTTAACAGACTTTGGCAGACAATCAGCTGGCACGACTCTAAAGCCAGTAAAAAAAAACAAGACTAGTTCTTCTTCACACTGATTTGCTATTCCCTATACCCATCCCCTTTGTAGCTGATATAAACTGCTCTACACTGGCTGCATACCAATACAATGCACCTGCTACTATATTGCATTAAGATATTTAACAAGTGTTTCTTATTTTGCAATCTTTTGCTGTATTATGTCTTTATAGGATTAACTCATACATTACAGAAGCAGCTCTCAAACCTTCTCAAGCATGCCCCTATTCAGAAGTCAAAAACAGTCACACCTTAAAACCTCCAATGTTAATTATTAACAATAAAAAAGTGAAGTGAAGATAGCATCAATAACTTCAAAATTTAAAAAAATTTAAAATATATATATATTTATTTCACTTTGACTTCAGGTAACCGTATTCTTCCCCTGGTTATCTATGCCCCCCCCCCACAGTCTGACAGCCACTGAATTACAGTGACCACCAAACTAACAGATGAGCAGAAAATTCATTTTCAGCTCCAACCTGTAAATGTGCTAAAAGAAATAGTCTGACACTTTGAGAAAGCTCTTTACTACTCAGGGTTGTTAGCTTAGCGTAGCACAAAGACTAGACACTGAAGGCAATACACCGAGCTAGCTGACAAGTTATGTCTCATTTAACTGAAATACAAAAACAGCACATTGTGGTTAAAGTCTGCAAACACAGCTCGGCTTCATAAAAATAGACACACCTCTTATGTCTAGACATGCTAAGCTAGCTAGCTGCTGGCTGCACCTTTAATCAACCTTTTCATCCAGTTTTCCCCTAAATCTCCCCCAAGTTACTACTACTGTTAAATCTGAGGCAAACCATAACCACGGAGTGCCTCTACCTTCTGTGAAGGCTGAGAAAAGCCCATCTCCCTCCCTCCATTCTCACCACATTCTACAAAGGGACTATCGAGAGCATCCTGAGCAGCTGAATCACTGCCTGCTCCATCTCAGATCGCAAGACCCTGCAAGAGAAAGCGAGGACAGCTGAGAATATTGTCAGAGTCTCGCCGTCTTCAATCTCACATATTTACACCACACGCTGCCTACGCAAAGCCACCAGCATTGCAGATGACCCCACACACACAAATACACACTTCGCACAAACACTTTTCTCTCCTGTTGTCTGGAAAAGGTACTGAGGTACTCTAGCCTGCACTGCCAGACTGTGTAACAGAGGCTAGTCTGATAATACCCCTCATCTTTGTCATTTCTGAAATCATTTCTTTCTTAAATTGCTGCCAAGACACCACAAAGAAAATATTGCAGAGATCACCTGGATTGTTGCTCCTAACAGTATACTTTATATTTAGAACATTTTACTATTCAATTATTGTACTGTTTTGAACAATCTGGCACATATAGCACTTTAACCACACACAGGCTGGTGCTGCACTGTCCTTTAGTGTGCCTATTGTCAAGATTTTGTGTATTTTGTGCATTCTTTGTACTCTCTACTAGCTGTACTTTTATAAATGACAATAAAGCTACTTGAGTCCTGAGCCTGCAACCTCATTTTCCTAATGAAAGCATACAACGATTTCACAATAGGCACCTGCAGTCGCATTACTTTCACTTCCTAGAAGATGGTAGTTTAATATTTTTTTTAGAAATTACAAAAAGAAAAACAGCCAGCAAACATGTGTAACAAGAAGCTGCTGGAAACAAGCTACTGTAATTAGTCAAACTACCTTTGGTAATAAAGTCTAATAGAGGCCAAAATCCCCAACTTCCATTTCATAATTCTCTTGTGTCCTCATGAAGACAGCTCAAACATTGGACGTGACTACACAGTAGCCCGCTAATATGCCCATTCCACTTTATCTCAACTTTATAAAGCATTGTTGGCTCCTGACTATTCATGAGCCACCTCAAACTCATTGTGTCAGCCCACTGAAGCAATTGTAAGTCATGCTGAGTACAGTCCATAGGGGAGCTGTGAAACAGAACATAATGATGATGAGGAGGATTGTGAGCAAATGAGCCCCGATAATTTGCAAGCAAAAAAGACAAGTGTCACAGTCGCACTACACTGGGTCCCTCTCACATCTGCTCAGACATGCAGGAAAAAAACGGTATCGTCTACTTGTATATACACCCACAGTCATGTCCTGGCAAACCACATAAGTAATCAGAAACACGAATGCTCCCACACCCACCAATTGCTTCTTTTCTGTCCACTCGAGGTTATTAAAGAGCTAATGGCCATACAAGTGCACCAAAGCATCTCTGTCTGTGGCATTGTGGCTGTCAAGCTCGTCGTCAGTCACAATAAAACTTGATTGGTAAGGGCTTAGGTGGCTCAGGGACCGGCTGTTATGTGCACAAACAGTTGATGCAGTGTAGCATTCATGTCCATCTGTTCAAACACTCACAGATTTATACACAATCATATCTATAGCACAATTTTAAAAAAGGCATGCATGATGGCAACACTCAAACACAGGTGACATGTGGATGAAATATGGACCACCTTCATTAGGTTGCTGGGTTATTGATCAGTGCTGAAAAGGTGCTGCATAATCTAATCAGGAGACAGAAACCAATCAGACCCATGACTGACAAGCATTCCCAAGCAAAGCAAAGGCACAGTTGCAGAATCCCTGCATGCATCCAGATTTCATGTCAACAACAAAGCAGAAAGTATTTTTCTGTAACTAATCATCTGCCTACTGTATGACATACATACATGTTCACCACAGCTATGCTGAACATATTTCTAATCTTCTGCACCCCTGCCATTCATTTTTGTTGCATAATTCTAGCCTTAAAATGAAAACAGAAGTTGCAGCAAGTGATGCAAGTCATTTATAGAGAGTTCCACTTTGCAGTGACCAGAGTAACTGTGAGAATATCCACCACAAATGCAACATACACCCTAACCCTAGCCCAGTCATTGTATATTGCTGTGATACTTCTCTGCACGCTTATTATTTACTCTGTATAGACAAACACTATAATTAACATTTATTTCCTCTCTTTACTTCTGCTCAGCCACAGACAGTGCTAAACACACAGAAACAGCCATACTCATGCCAAATATCTACTCTTCCCATACATGATTGTATGCCCCTGAACTCTCTCTCTCTCTCATGTCTCTCACACACTTTCACATGGTTCACTATAACCTGGGGTGTTGCAGGGAAAATGGTCCCAAAGTGCAATTCATCACTTCTGTCTCTTCTGTTTCTTCTCTCCTCAAGCAATAGTAACCTTTCACTATGATTCATATCACCGCACACAAGCTCACAGTCACACATATACAGGCACACATATACAGGCACACATATATAGGCACAGATACGCACTTCTCACAGTTACACAAGTTAACAAGATGTTTGGAGCGTTGTGGTTTAAATTATAAAACTGAGATGTATCATTTTGCGTTGATAAAATGTCCAGTAGCCTTCAGCAGAGACTGGACTGCCAAGTTCTACAGTAGCTGAGTTGAATATTCTGATGACCCAAGGATGAAAAATACATTGGGTTATTGGCAAATGAGTTCCAATTCCTTTCCTGTAATGATGTCCATCTATCACAGCCTTTATTTGATTATTTTTATGCAGATTTGTATTGTAATGGTAATGTTATAGTTTCTCATTCCATTTCTGTTCTGCTGACTGGGCCTTCCTGGTGCCAACAGCTAGTGTAAGTTCTCATTAGAATTCAGTGGTTTGTTAATGTAATTGTGCTTCCCGCTCTACAGTTTTTTTTTTTTTTTTACAGTACTTCTCTAACTTTGCCAACCGAAAGTTCAATCAGAGAAAAGCACAAGTGTTCATTGTGACACTGTGTGAACCTTTCTTTGAAGGAAAGCTTCTTAACTTCAAACAAAATAAAAGAACTCAAAAAATGAAATCACAAACTTCCCCCGCCCCCCCCAAAAACATGTTTTACTTACCTCTCGATTTTTTGTTCTTGTTTCAAGAAGGGCTCTTAAGATTTTGTTACCACCTGACTGAATCCAACGAGCAGCTTGTTTCTATCAAACAGCATCAATTAAACACAAGCAATGGCACCATCAGCTAGCAAGCTCCTGGTGAACTAGTTCAACAACCCAGATACAAAGGGGGAAGGAGGGGAAGAGGGAGAAGGGATGCAGAACCGAAACTATATGAAAGAGAAGCAGAGAAATGAAATCAGGGTGAGGTGAGGGTGAGACAGGAAGAAATGACAGATGACAGGAGGGAAGAGAGGGACCCAGGCACAGAGGGGCAACAAGTGATGGAGGCAGAAGGGCAGAGAAATTGAAGATGAAAAAAGTAAGAGGGAAAATGATGAGCTTGTGAGTGGGTGAAATGATGGGGAAGAGGATTAGTCAATGAGGAAGATGAATCCACTAATGCAGAAACCGTGTACTCTCATCTGGACTGAAAATGCGGCTTGTTATGTATCGTGTTTCTCCTCTCCACCCAATTTCCTGCCTCTCATCAGTGTCAGTAAGCAAATAAAATCTTTAAGGAGGATGGATTACCCCTTTTGTGGAGGATGGCAAGAAAAACAGAGGCCCTGAGCAGACGTACTGAAAGTGTCACCTGACACATTAAAATAAATTGCTATGACACAACACCTTTGATGTGCAAGTAAACAACATATTAATATAGTAAATCAATATATCCCTGGAGGAATAAATACATTTGTACCTCTGTTAAAGTATCTCAACAAACCTAGCTAACCTAGATAGCAAATCTGGTGTGAATTAAAAACTCTTCAGTCAGGACCACTATAGTCAAAAGAATATTGTTATTTCCACTTGCTCCCCACACAGATCCCCACACAGACCTGAGCAGGCATTAATGACTCCAGACTTGACACTGATTCAGACAGCATAAAAATCAGAGCTGGGAAGAAGGTGGGTTGCAAAGTGGCCTGCAGATGCACACCAACTGTGGGCAAGCTAAAGCAGCTTGAATACAGAGTTAATCAGCTAATATTCCTGGAACTGTGGCTTAGCTTGACAAGGCCTGTCTGAACTAACTCTAGCTCAGTTCTCTTTTATTAGTAAAGATAACAAGTATTCTCATACATCACATGAGAATCCTATCACATTTTAAGTAGGGGTTTCTACATCGATTGAAATGTAGACTTAGGTTTCCTCTCTCTTTGAACCTAAAACACCAAAAGAATAACTGTTAAATGTTAACAAGTCTTGTTCTGTTTGGTACACACGTAGAGCAATGTTATATACTCGAAAAGAATATTTCATTCATTATTAACTCTTGTCTCATGAACAAAATAGAACATAAGTTAACATGTATTTTACCCTTTAGAAATACATTTGCACTTCGTTATGCTGATTGAACAATTTCAACTTGTAGGCACAGCGTCACGCTAACAAATACTGATTAGCCAACAAAAGCTCAATTAAGTGCAGATAATTAAAGCTGCACTCTGCTAATGACCATATTGTGGTCATTAGCTAGTGCTCACTTAATCATTTATTATTTCTTTTGAACTCACTGCAGAAAGGCTCATTAAGACCTGAAATCATGTACAACTGCATGTCAGGTTTTACAGTCCAAGCCAATCAAAGCAACCCTTTTTGTACTGAAAAAAAACAGCAGCTATTCATTAACTATCATTATACAATACAATGACAAACATGAATAAATATGTACCTTAAAGATCATACTGGGCATACATGTGTTTCAGATCAGCTTCTATACATCTACATTAGTTCTCTGAACACACACACACACACACACACACACACACAGACCAATCCAACCACATGAAAACAACCCAACCATGTGATGATACTGGAGGGTTAAAAAGAGGAATAGACACAAGTGTGTGGTTTTTACATCGACAAAGCAGAGAACTAACTTGAGTTGAACCTTTGCCAATCTTCAGCTCATAGTGAGAAACAAACTTTTGTTAGCTACTCTTGGTTCTTGCAAAAAATAAATAATCAAGTAGTTTAAATAATTTGAAGTTTGAAATTCGCTCCTTTGCTTTTGTGCTGAGATAAAAGGACTGAGTTTACATGAGGCTGGAGCCACTTAGCTTAGCTTAGTGTGATAACTGGAAATGGGGAAATGACTACTCTGGCTCTGTCCCAAGGTAACCAAGTTCACATACCAGCAACTCTAATTACTATTATATATGAATACTGGTCATTTAATCACTAAAAATAATTTGAGTGTAAATGTCATGTTCCAGGTTCACAGGTGGCATTGTGTAGAACTATTTCTTGATCAAAATCACCCAGTTACACTATTATTTCTAAGTGGTAAATAAAGATGACAATTAGCGATTTTTCGAGGTTCTGGTAGTTGGATTTTGTTATTCTAGACAGCACTAGGTTAGCTGTCTTCTTTATTTTCATTATTTATGTTAAGCTCTGCTAACTGGCTACAGATGTGAAAGTGGTACAAATCATCCCAGATAGCTGATACATTTGGGCCCTATCTGGGCTCATTATGGCACTTGCGTCTCAGTTAGAGCTCTGGCAAATGTTATGTGGACTGCATGTGGCCCAAAGGTCATGGGTGGGCTTGACATGGATATGGCAAGTGTTTTGTGGAACAGATGTGGCCCAAATGCTACAACACATATAAGGTGAACCTGTGGCTGAGCTGAAGCAGCCAGTCTCACCCTGAGCCAACAACATCAGTCTAACAGATAACTGCAGATATGGACCACTTTTGGCCCAAACATTCATTGCTATAAACGATCCAGTCTTCCTCTCAGTAACAAAGCACACTACTTTACTCTGTCAGACTATTACTTGTTTGTTTGTTATCAGAAGAGGAAGATTTGAAGAGTCCAATCCACATTTTTTTGGTATTTTTGTGCACTGCAGAAAGAATGTTACCTATTTATATTCCCAAACTTTAGTTTAAGAAGAGCTGGTTCATAAGACCAGCAAGCTAAACAAGGGCGGGGTGGATCAAATTAGAAAGCTGCTAAATGCCAGCATTGTGATCACAGAGTGACTTAGTAATACAGCAAGGGAGCGGTCCGTATATAATGAGCATGTACTGAGAGCAGTGATGAAAGGGCTCGAGTCGAATGAGCAGGCTGCAGGAGGGGGTTCACTCTGGTGTAGGTTAAGTTCGCTCTCTCTGTGTTCTTGTCTCTTTCACATATGCCATCCCTTGAATTTCTGTCTCTCCAACTCTTTTTTATTCTGTCAGATTATGCCACTTTTTCAACTCTTCTGGTACCTTACTTCTTCCTCTGCACTCTCAGACACTTCTCAAATCTCTTGGTCTGCGTTTACTTTTGATCTGTTCATCTGTTGCTGTTTCACTTTCTTTGTCTGTATCGCTCCCTTTCACAGTGCCGGGTACACACTGCATTTCAGACGTGCTTCTAATCTTTTTTAAGAATTGGGTAACCAAATTGTCCTTTTTTTTCATGCTACCTTTCTTTTCTTCTCTTTTCCACTTCAGGTATTCAAAAACTTCTTCTTCAGCTCCAGCACAGAGATAACTGACTGAACCTGGGTCTGCAAAGATGGGAAAATATTTGAAAGGACAGAGTGCAGCTGTGGTGGTGCTGGTAGACAGGCAGTGTCGGGGCATTAAATTGAAAGGAACATTTCGGGACCTGCTTAGACACACAACCACAAACACACACACAGATGGGTGCACTGAAACACACTGAGTGGTGGTTTGGAGACAGTGTGGGAGTGCATACGCCTCCATTTCCCAAAATAACCAGCAGATGAGGGGCAGGGAGGCAGGGCGAGGTTGGTACAGGGAGATATAAATGGACGCTAATTGTATAGCTCCTTCGGATAAAACTCAAATCCAGCAGACTCATACACAAACACACACTTTCCAAGCGTCCATCCTTGTGTGTGAAAATGATCCTGATCACACAAAGTGCATAAGAGCTTTCTCACTCACACACTCTCATGGATAGCAGTTTTTAGGCACACACACACACACACATACAGATTAAAGCAGATATTAATTGTATGCCTCTCCAAATCCAACCCAAAGTCCCATGTACTATTTCTATGAAATCCCTCCCAAAATAGAGGTCAAAAGAAGTGAAAAAGAACAGTGATTTTTCTAGAGCTGATCCATGCATACACCAGTGTATGTAAGGCTGACTGTGCAGACTTTGGATGTTTGTCTAAGCTTGGATACTGACATTAGTTCTATTTGGATACACTGAATCAGAGAAAGCTGCACCACATCCTTTCAGTTCGCGTCACAGTATCCACAGAAACAGTTTGTTCCTCCTGTTCAAGTGTCAATTACTGACTCTGCAAAAATAGGCTAATCTTGCATGAAGAGCCTCCCAAAGAGGCTCTTCATGCAAGAGATGGGAAGAGAAGAATGATGTAAAGGAGGAAAGGATGAATAGAGGCAGTACTAAATTTAAATAAAAGGCAAAACGTTGATAATTACATGGTTGACTTTTCTGTGTTAATGCTGACAAAGTGCAATCAGTGAAGGGCAGACAGCACAGTGCTATACAAACCCCAAATACAGGTTTCCTCGATTGTAATGATTCCCTACAAATAGAGGCCATGCTTTCACATTACCAGTGCTATGACAGAAGCATTATTACTGGAGCTGTAGATATTCAGGAAGTGAGAAATAGTTTTCCCTCTTGACTTAGCTTTTAGTTTGCAATTTTCATGAGTATCCCACCTTAACATCATGAAACATTTTCTACATATTAGAAAAGATGTCACAGTAAGGAACTGTAATTACAACTAGGATAACAATAAAGTTTTTACCTTTTTTCTTTTTGTAAGGAAAAATAGGCAACGTGTGCAGGAGATGAAGCAGTGTGACCAAAGAGGAGCTCAGCTACAGTTGCAGCAGCTCAGTTTGTAGTCCTACCTCCCCACCTGCTGCTCATACAGGGAACAGCAAAAAACTGCTTTCAGTTCTCCCTCCACTTCCTTGTGTTTCAGGAAGTAGAAAAGAAAAGAAAAGAAAAGAAAAGAAAAGAAAAGAAAAGAAAAAAGAAAAGACCATGTTTCATTATAAATATAATTTAAATGACTTTTGGGTATGGTTTTACTTCTACCCCCTGCATGTGGCACACAGATTACAATCAATCAGTCCATCAATCAATCAATTACAGATACTTCCAATCTCAACTCGTTATGTGTATAAAGCACACATTTCTTCCATTCCAACTTCTCCACTACCATGGGCAAGACCAAAGAGCTGTCAAAGGACATCAGGGACAAGGCTGGAGAGCTGCACAAGGCTGGAATGGGCTACAAGACGATCACCAAGAAGCCTGGTGAGAAGGTGACAAGTGATGGTGCGATTATTTGGAAATGGAAGAAATATGAAATGACCATCAATCGCCTGACTGATATCCTGCGGCCCCTGCAAGGTCCCCCTGCTCAAGAAGGCACATGTCCAGGCCCGTCTTAACTTTGCCAGTGAACATCTAAATAATTCAGAGAATGCTTGGGGGAAAGTGTTGTGGTCAGATGAAACCAAAATCAAGCTCCCAAAAAGTTGAATCTGTTCATCTGGACGTGGCGTTTTTTAGTGGGAGAAACGTTTCGTTTACCAACTGGTAACTTCTTCAGTCTCAGCTGACTGCAGAATTCCCCAGCCTTATAAACAGTACATTTGCATAATGACAGAAACCAGCACCACTGACTAACAATGGGCCATTTGGTCAGTTTCATGATCATTAGTATGCATTAGTATGTGGCTATTGATCATGAAACTGACCAAATGGCCCATTGTTAGTCAGTGGTGCTGGTTTCTGTCATTATGCAAATGTACTGTTTATAAGGCTGGGGAATTCTGCAGTCAGCTGAGACTGAAGAAGTTACCAGTTGGTAAACGAAACGTTTCTCCCACTAAAAAACGCCACGTCCAGATGAACAGATTCAACTTTTTGGGATTCTTTTACCTGGATTATTGAGCATGCATCAAGAGACAAAATCAAGCTCTTTGGCATCAACTCGACCCGCCGTGTTGGAAGAAGAGAAATGCTGAGTATGACCCAAAGAACACCATCCCCACAGTCAAGCATGGAGGTGGAAACATTATGTTTTGGGGCTGTTTTTCTGCTAAGGGTACAGAATGACTTCACCACACTGAGGGGCCACTGGACGGGGCCATATATCATAAAATCTTGGACAAGAACCTCCTTCCCTCAGCCAGAACACTGAAGATGGGTCATGGATGGGTCTTCCAACATGACAATGACCCAAAACATACCGCCAAGGAAAGAAAGGAGTGGCTAAAGAAGAAGCACATTAAGGTCATGGAGTGGCCTAGCCAGTCTCCAATAGAAAATCTGTGGAGGGAGCTGAAGCTTCGAGTTGACAAGCGGCAGCCAGGAAACCTAAAGGATTTAGAGTTTCTGTAAGAGAAGTGGGTCAAAATCCCTAATGAGATGTGTGCAAACCTGGTGACTAACTACAAGAATTGTCTTACTGCTGTGCTCTCCAACAATGGTTTCTCCACCAAGTACTAAGTCATGTTTTTCTTGGGGATCAAATACTTATTTCACTCAATGACATGCAAATCAATTTATAACTTTTATGTAACATGTTCTTTTCTGGATTTTCAGTTGATGTTCTGTCTCTCTCCATTAAAATAAAACTACCATAAAAATCAGAGACTGTTCATATCTTTGGAAGTGAGGAAACTTATCATTTCAGCATGGGATCAAATAATTATTACCCCACTGTACTAAACATTAAAGTTTAAAGCAAATTCTCAGTTAATGAATAATGGTGTGCGTTCTTAAACCACAAAGCAGTATATAAAGCAAGTAAAATTAGCTCTAAAACAATCAGCTATATCTTTACAATGCTTCATGCGCCTTGATAGTAAGTAAGTAAAGTTTATTCATATAGTACTTTTTACAACAAGAACAGTCACAAAGTGCTTTACAGTTGTCTCAATAAAAAGCAACCTTGTCTCTTTTCTTCATGTTTTTGCTTCTTTGGGTAAGGGGACCCCTTTTCAGATGACAAAACATAGGTATAATCTTCATATCTTGAATCTGAAGGTGCAGACACGGATTAAAATTAGCCTCCACAGCAGGCGAATGCCTACAAGTTCTCTTCTCCTCCATCTTTGGCGTACTACATGTGTGGCCGGCTCTAGCCACATACATAAAACACGATTAGGCAGAATGGCGATGTCCACCTGAGCCACTGTATTCAAAATGGCAGGGCAACATGGCAGATTCCACAAACTGGTGCCCACTCCTGTGTATTTTGAATGGATTAATTCTTGTTTATGAGAATGTATCATTTTGTTGGAAGATGTAATTACACACTAATCAATGTATATTTATGGTATTTTTTTTCTATTAAATAACCTCAAAAAACTACTGACTATAGCTTTAATAGGCTACATCAGTAACATCCTATTAGTCCAAATTGAAGTACTTTTAATTTTAGCACATGTTGATGATGAAATTTAAGGATTTTTTTGTGTTAGATTTTGTAAGCGGGACCTTTAAGTATAAAGGAGTATTATCACATTTTATGAGAACTCGAGCA
>VUQS01041724.1:0-22996 GCA_015108495.1 Heterochromis multidens | reverse complement strand
TCCCCTATACAATTTTTTTTTTTTTTTTCCCCTCTTGTCTGAACCAAGAAGGGTTGTAAATTATAAAAAAAAAACAACAACAACAAAAAAAACCTCTAAAACAAGAAAGTTTAATCTAGCTGGAATCCAATTACAAATACTAAAACTTACGGACATCTTTTATCATGCAAGAGCACACTTATTAATCATTCAAACTAGGGATAGTCTGATTACTGGGCAGACATTCAGCATTTTTCCCCATTATCAATATTGTTATTTTTAAACCATTTTCCAATAAAATAAATTAACCTTAAAATGTGCTGCAGTCACCACTCTGTAGACTATAATAATGTCCCACCTACAGGACCATCTGATTGGTTACACATGATATATTCTATAGCTATTGTTGACTTCAAAGTTTCAGATTTAGCCATAGAAGCTGATTTTCTTCTATAACTCTTGGCAGGTTGATGGCTTTTATAAAACACAAAAGATGCATAATCACTGAAAAAAATAGAATAATATAACAATAATAATTATATGTGGAAAAAAAACATTAAGAAATACAGCATACAAACACGTGATACGTGATTTTTTAAAACTTTTTCTAAAATTTTAAAATGTTTTAAAATTTTAAAAATTATAATGTAAAAATTAACAATTATCTTTATTTTCTGTGAATCTTTAGCTTAAAGATGTCAAACTGTGTCTTTTTTGTCAATTATTGTAGTTTAGTAATGATTCAATTCAATTCAATTCAATTCAATTTTATTTATATAGCGCCAAATCACAACAAAAGTCGCCTCAAGGCGCTTAGTCGCCTCAAGGCGATGCAAATAGATAAATACTCAGTTGTAGCCTGTTCATAAATAATTAAACTTCTGATTTAAAAAACTCCACAAATTTACAAGAAACCACTGATCGATCACAAACCTAGGTGTGTGACTGTAATGAGTGAGGGTTTTCCTCTCATAGCACAGAGGTTTGCTAGATGAGTATTTGGGGCAAAATAATGTGTTGCTTCTGATACATAAACTGCAAATAAAGTGTCGAATAAGCTAAATATTTTCACACAGTTTTGAGCAATAGTAGACAGTAGATAATGAAGTTAATTGGATTTGAGACAACAAACACTGGAAATATTGGAAAGGCTGGATGTTCTTTATTGCTGGGCTATTTTTGTGCATAGGCAGGATTCTCGCTCTCCATATTTGGCCAGCTTTTCCCATGATATGTCATATATGCAAGGACAAACAACAACAATGACATAACCATTACTCCAGATTATGACAGTACACATTTAGATATAAAATACATTAAGAATGAAGAATCATAGTTTAAAATAAATTTTCTTACTATAAAAATTTTTTAATATATAACATTTAAATGACTGAACTAAAACTTTTTTTTTTTTCTTAATTCTAAATGTGGCACTGAGATTTTATTTGTTTTGTTACCGCAAATATATACTAGAAACCAATTATCTAAGCATCAGTTTTTTTTGTCTCTTTGATTACCAATAATCAGCATCAGCCATTTAATCAAATTTCCCTAATCAAAACCAGCACTGGCCATTTCAGACAAACTTTGTATAAAATTGTGTTTTTAATTACGCAATCTCGCTGAAAGAGGACCGACTTTCATCAAGTCTCTACGCCATGATTACCCATTAAAACTGCATTCTGATCATCTTCTCAAATGAGTCAAAGTGCTCTGAAGTTCAGACACTTACAAATGTGCCACCCACCGACTGGTTTTCACTTCCACCCCCTCTCTTCCTCTGTCTGTCCATCCGTCTTTTCTCCACTTGCTGTCTCTCTGGATAATAATAACCTAGCACACTGGTCTCATTACGGCATCAAAGAGGGTCTCCAGGAAAACACTGATCACTGTGCAGGGAGTAGAGCACTCAGCTCTGATTTCCTCCAACACCCACATGAAGAGAAACAGCAGAGAAAAACAAGAAGGAAAAGCAGTTCATATTCTGTCTGTATTCATGTTCTATTCTTTAAAAGGAAATTTCTGCTCTCTCTGAATGTGATAGACATTTATAACCCCAACACAACTCTGGCCAATCTGAATGAACAGCTGTTTTTGATGGTTGTTTATGATCGTGACCTTTGAAAAAGCTTTATACCGTCTATGCTGTGATTACGGATAGATTACATACTGGAAGATGAGTCAGTGAACCAACTGAAATGAACCTGATCCAATATTGAAATTTTTAAGCAGTTCTACAGGGAAGTGTTTCATGTACAGAGACATCTGTGAAATAGTACCACAACTTTAGCGTAGCTGCCACAAAAAGAAATTATAAGCAGATTGAAAAAAAAAAAAGAAAAGTCTGGCTGGCAAACAGACTTGCAATGAAACTCCAACAAAAGACAGGTTACTAAAATGGATGACTTGAAATTAAAAGTTTGGAGAGCCAGGAGATCACTAACCAATCAGCTGGAGGGAAAGAGAAATCTGATTGGTTAAAAAAAATATCTGATATAAAGATACAGGCAGCAAGCTGACTATAAGACTTAAAAAAATTTGAACACCAGAAGGGAAACAGAAATAGATTATGAAGCAGAGTGTTTGACCACTAAGGTAACAGGCCGACCAAATGATTGAGTTTGAGCAGGGGAAACTAACTCGATGACTTCTGTACTATGCAGTGAGAGTTCCCAGAGTCCATCAAGTGTGGATTCTGGGAAAATAAAAGCTTTCAAACACTCTAATGGTGTTCTTAAATAGTTGGTAACTGAAACTACTAAAATCATATTTGCTGTGTTCATTGTTACGAATTAATACTGCACTGTGCAAAAATTTGAAAAATTTCAATGCCTCTGTATATTAAACTGAGTCAATAGACAATAGTCCCCATCAGGTTTAACAAATTTCAGCACATTCTAACAAATATCAAGCCCTCCATTTTCCACAAGCAGTAAATAGCTTTAAAGCAAGTGAAAATAAGAAAAACAACTTGTAACTTATGGTTGATTTTAGCCACTAACATTAAATGAATCTGAACAATTTCTTAGTTACATATATGAATATAAATTCATATCTAGCTTGGGGTATGTGTCTCGTAAGGTAGTCATTCCATGTCCTATTAATCCCACTGCACACAGCTTGCAAACACACTGCCTCTAATGCTCCCTACTGTGGTAAGGAGCACTTGCGAGCTAGTCCTCAATGAATACCAGTGAATTGAACTAAATGGCAAAAATAATTATTTACACCTACTTCTACACAAAAAATTCCACATTTAGTTTTAGTTTTCACAAAACTAATAAGACAACGCGTTTATTTATTATTAGTTTAGTTATTATTTAACTAATTTATTAGTTAAGGATTTAAAATGTTTTTTGATGGCACCCAAGTCTGACCAATAGTTAACCCACAACAGAAACTTACAGTGTGTGTGTGTGTGTGTATGTGTTTACGAAGCAGCTGTTTATAGTGGTGACTGCTAGATCTCTGCTCTTGCTCACGTCATGCAAATCTAAATGGTGGAGACCATAAAGTGGCTCGCGGTGCATTAAAGTCCTGAACACTTATTTTTTAATCTTACCTTGTATCAAAAAATATGATGAAAATTGCCAGAGGAAAAATGTTTACACCACAAAATTTCTATTTTGTGGCTCCAGCTCCATTTATTCATAGACTACCTCACCAGCATATCCTTTAAAACACAAAGTTCAGAGAGAGCCAGAGTTCTTGATTATATTAAAAGTTCTCCAATATAACTAACCCTCTTAAAGCAACAGGTTTTATGTGCATTGCGTTGCTGATATTAACTTGTTTATTCTTACAATACAGAAGATGACTGAAAGAGGACAGACGTAATCAAGATGATTTGCTCTTTAGTTTATGTCTCGACTTCTTTTGCCCTTCTCCAACCCTCTTTCTCTACTCATATGGAAGGCCTTGATGTCAAAGAGCAGCTAAATGGAAATCAGACAAATAGAAATCAGTCTGAGGGTTGCAATTATCTGACATAGATGGCTCCAGAGCAAAGTGACACACACATACACAGGCAGATGCTCACACAAATACATAAAAAATGGGATCTAAACAACATATATTCATTGACATTTACACACAGGGTAAACAGACAAGACAAGAAAAGGCAAAGAAACTGGCTTACATGCAGTAAAGTGTGCATTAACTATAGGTCGCTTAGTACTGATGGGTCTATTTCAGAAATGTCAGGACATTTCCTGAATCATGGCAAATATTTCAGCTCATGAAATTGACAGGAACAACAGAAAAAATGTGCAGAATTATGTCAAACAAGAAAACACACAGTTTATACCTTTACTATATGCACAACAATTATGCATTGTCATTTTGAACCAGGAAAACTCTGCACAGGATACATAACATTGCTGGCTTCATCAAGCTGTTAAAGAGTAGAACTTTGTCATTCATAATCAGGTCACATTTATGTAACTGTCACTTATGACTTCAATTAGGCACACCAAGGATAGTGACTGTATGTGCATGATTTTCGCCATATGTTGTACAAGACATATTGCACTTGCTTACACTAAAACAACTTCACAAAGCTTGTTCATGTCAAAGAGAAGCATAGGCTCAATTTATTCATGTATGAGAAAATATAAGTAGCTCCTAGAATGTGTGTGACTAGGAAACTAGATTTTTAAAAGTTGCTGCCCATATAGAGATAGAAAGATATTGGAGAGGAAGATGCTGATCATGGTATGAGGATCTTGGTTGTCCACAGAATTGATGCACAAGAACATCATAACCCTGCCCATGTGTCAATCATCACAAAGAGGTAAAATGACTGAGAAAATGTGGCAAAGGCTCTATGCAATAAACTTCAGTTACCCACAAAACTTGAAAAACACATTCAAAATATTTTAGAAACTCTTTCTTGAGTTTGATGTCCTGAAGATGTCTTTCAAGGTTCGGACTTTGGGCAATAAATTTCTAGCATGAGTTTGTATTTATATAATATAATTATTGTATTCAACTTGCAGTTTACAAAAAATTCTCTGTGGCTAGTAAGGGAAAAACTAGTTGAGCCTGAGCTTATTTTTATTAATGGCTAAAGGTTTTTATCTTCTTTTAAGGAAGCACTGGAGGTTTGGATGTAAAACACTGTTAATTATTACATACAATTATTGAAGAATTTAATGTTCTGATATGTTACTGAATGGAATTATATTTCTCAAGTTTCATTATAGCATTTTAAAGGGATCTCTGTCAGTGTTCTTTTCATTGTTTGTTGGGCTAAAATATATCAGCAAGGTCAAATTTCTAATTTACAAATAATTGTTTAGACTGTTAGATTGTTTAAGACTTTTAATCAAAGTTGTTCTTAAAATTCTTTCTGGCACTGCTGATTGGGAAAGTTTGTCTGAAAATAACTCCCAAATCACATTGTTTAATCTGTTGTAAGCAATTGCCTCTTGCACCAGTATTGGCAAAATTAATGAAGGTACTGTTGTTTAAAAACAGCAAAAATAATGGGATTCCTTTATTCACCTTGCTCCCCCATGTTTAGGGACTATAAGCATGATCTTTCCAAATACACTATGCCCCAGCTGTAGGGAAAAGTTTTTGACAGAGCAGTACAAGTGATGGCCTAAATTTCTTTTGGCCTGTGTCCTTACTGTAAGTAGGTCTGGATAAAAGCATCAGTTAGATGGCTGAAACGTCAAATGGAAATGTCTTCTGCAAATAACTGATTGCCTGAGCAACTAGCTATCTCCATGTCTGCATTATGATTACACCGTAAGACCGTTCTATTATGCATGAGAGTGATTGTGCTTTAGCAGATTACAAGCTGACCCCATTGCCTTTGCTTTACCTGAAGTGTAATTTGGATTTGGGAGAGATGTGATGGAATGTTTGTACCATCAATCTCCAGTGTCGGGGGATTGAATGCAATAGAACAGAATAGAATGGGTCGGCTCTTAATGACGTCCTGATATCATTTTAAAACATAATGGGACAACAACATGATGAAAATGCTTATTTCCCTAGCTGACAACAAAACCAGTACAAATGGTATCCCCAACATAATATCATTCACATACACACAGCCTGACAATGTTTCCATTAGAAATAGTGTTAGCATGTGTGTATATGCTGCACTTTGATGTATGCTCAAACTGATGTTACGGGAATGGATTCCAACTGACTGAGAATGCCAATTGGATATGACTGGATGAAAATGACCTCCACTCCAGCTCTCTTGGAGCTGTTTTATATATTTGTTGTCTGTATTCAGAACTTTCAAAGCACAAAAGGAGACTTCCACTTCACTTGAGCTTTAAAGCTCTTGGTAAAAATAAACTGGTTGCAGGTTTGAATCTTGAGTCAAAAATCATTTATCTCAACTGGACATTTAGATAAAAAACATGTTTTAATACCATCATAACTTTTTTTGTCTTTGCACATTCAATTAGTGATCTTCAATCACATGAACAAACACTATCAACAACCAATAGACGTCATGTCTACATTCTGCAGTGTCTTCTTTTTTATTTGTGCTGGTTATTTTTTTTCCCCAGAACAAACCATTACACATATACATGAGGGAAGCTGTTGCCAAAAGCACCCTGTGTTTCTGCTTCATTGTTAAACATTTTTTCTTCTTTAAAACTTCCACCAGTAGCATGTTGGGAAATTATCTCAAAAGGAATCCAGTTTATGTCTCGTACATACTGACTCTCCAAGATCTTTAGTCTTAGCAAAAACCTATGGTCTGTGACAAAAAACTCTGACTTGTGACACACTGTCTTTAGTTGTAAGAGTGTGCCAGTCTTTTCAAAGTATTCTAGTGTATGGTAGGTATCGATTATTTCATTTTAACCATGTATATAACTTTACATATTTCAAATATATGAGTTCATATTCTTAATGACTGGCCCAAATCACAATTTCATAAATCCCAGCAGACTGTACTGTATTTTTTTAAGTGTAATTTATGTCAGTTTTCTTCGGATTATCCCTTTACACTCTTGACTTCTCATCCTTCAATTCCTTTTCTCAAGATTTTTTTCACATGTCAGCTTTTTTGCTCAGAAAATATAGTTTAACGATTTTTTTTTGTCCTCATTTGCACTTCAGCCACTTAAAAAGACTTGAGGCTCCAGTTTCAATGATCTCTTCAGATGGTAGAATATATACACTGACACATACTTTCTTTTTCTCTTCATCCAAGGTTAGGATCAAAAGGCCAGGATCTACCTGTCCTTTTCCTCTCAAGTGTGTCTCTTTAATGTAGAATAACCACTGCACAAAACACACACACTCACTCAAACTTACACACAGAAATACTCAAGCACACACAAGGCAGTTAGATCAAAGGTCTGATGTCCAGGCTGCTCTCTTTGTCTGATCCAGCTTCAGACAGTCACATGTTGACAGAACAAGACTGGGTTAGAATGTAAATCAGATAATAAAGGACGACAAAACTAGGAAACAACTTTTTCATAAGTCAATGCAAGCATGCCCTTCTGGCTCTTAAAGTTACAATGCAGACGAAGTTTCATTTTGGAAACAAGAGAGTAGAGCTTTATATGGATGATTGTGATACAGTATCTGCTTATTAAGTGATGACCAATCCCAATCAACTTTATTTCTGGGTCCAAGCATCTACTGAACTGGACGAGGCTCTCACTGCAATGTTTAAGCCAAGTATTTAAAAAAAACTAATAGTATACATTAGTTTAAGGTCAGCCGAGTGTGAAGCAGCAGGAATGGGAATCAACATCCTCCAAGTGTGAGGCCATGGTCTTCGGCCAGAAAAGGGTGGAGTGCCCACTCCGGGTCAGGGAGGAGTTGCTGCCCCAAGTGGAGGAGTATCTTGGGGTCTTGTTCACGAGTGAGGGGAGACGGGAGCGGGAGATCAACAGACGGACTGGGGTCGTGGCTGCAGTGATATGGACGCTGTATCGGTCTGTCGTGGTGAAGAGAGAGCTGAGCGTAAAAGTGAAGCTCTCGATTTACCAGTCGATCTATGTCCCTACCCTCACCTATGGTCACAAGCTCTGGGTAGTGACCGAAAGAATGAGATTGCGGATATGAGCTTTCTCTGAAGGGTGGCTGGTCTCTCCCTTAGAGAGAGGGTGAGGAGCTCAGTCATCCGAGAGGGGCTCAGAGTAGAGCCACTACTCCTCCACATCGAAAGGAGCCAGTTGAGGTGGTTCGGGCATCTGACAAGAATGCCTCCTGGGCACTTCCTGGGTGAGGTGTTCTGGGCATGTCCCACTGGGAGGAGGCCCCACGGCAGACCCAGGACACACTGGAGACATATCTCTTGGCTGGCCTGGAAACACCTCGGTGTTCCCCGGATAAGCTGGAGAAGGTGGCTGGGGAGAGGGAGCTTCTCTGCTTGGGATGCAGCCCCCGCGACCCGGCACCAGATAAGCAGAAGAAAATGGATGGATGGATGAGTAAAATAAGCATGAGGCCACAATAGCAGAAATGCACTGATGGGTGTAGGAAGTTCTCATGCCATGGTAGGAAGTATTAAAAATTTATAAACAAAGATAACGTTTAAGTTTTGTCCATATTCTGTCTTTTTCCTGCCATATAACAACATTTGTCTCTGCCAATTGTGAACCCTCAATATGCACTTCTTTGTGAAGAACTTAACCCTCATTTACCTCCTCCCTGTGCTAATGTTTATGTTAGTGTAACCATAGCTCTGTAGCCAACTACAAGATAGCACATCATTAAGCCTCAATTATACTTCTGCTTGGGTCAGAGTGATGTAAATTTAGTCTCAGTGAGCATGATGCTTCGTGCAGACGTCCATGTGCCTGCCTGTTATTTTGTGACTTTTCTGCAGAGAATTTACATTACAGTGCACTATGCACTGAGCATGTACCCCAGGCAGTGGATTTCAAAGAAGTATAGCAGGGATGACTACTCAACCATCAGGGCTCTGTGTCTGTCAATCAAGTCAACTAGCCCAACTTCATTAATCCTCCAAACATCACTAGTATTTAGATTTCTGTTTTTGTTTACATCCAAATTTGTTTCAGTACTGTGCATTAAATGTGTTTAGGAAATCCTCTTTTTCCATGGAAGACTAGACATTACACTTTGCAGTAGCACCTGGGAGAATAGACACAATGTACATTTTATTAGAGTTGAAAGAATCTGGATAATTTTTAACTTTCAGTGGTTGTTTGCTTTTGGGAATTTAAGGAGCATTTGGACCTGGAAATGGCTAATTATTTCATACTTAAATGGATATGCTTAGTTCTTGCTGATTAACGTAAACATGGGATTTGGATTCGGTTAGTTTTGGAAACAAATCATTTGTCATGTGTTGCCCCGTGGAAAGAAAAAGAAAGAAAGAAAAAAGAATAAAGTTTCATGTTGACACCACTTAGTTCAAGGTTCAAACCCAGAAACTTTTTGCTGGTCAGCTCAGGCCTTAGTAGTGTTTTCCCTTTGCCTGTATGGGTCTCCTCTAAGTGCTCTGGTTTTCTTCTCTGGTTAGGTGATCTGATGATTCTGAATTGGCCATATGTGTGAATGTGAGAGTGTGTGGTTGAATGTCTCTCTCCGTTAGCCCTGTGATGGACTAGCAACCACAGTGTACCCCAATTCTCAACCTATGACAGCTCAGACAGGGTCACTGGGGGGCCTGGAGCTTAAGCTAGATAAACATTTAAGAAAATGGATGTCATTTCAGTATAGATTCTGGTGTGGTTCTTCACTTTTGTAAGTCACTGCTAATAAAATGATCTCTGCTCATCACATGTAAGTAGCTACAGCTTGTTTACTTTGTCTCTTATTCTCTAAATTGTAGCACCAGCAGGCTTTCAGCCACTGTCCATGAAAAAAAACTGAAAGGCCCCCCTGAAAACAGAGACAAAATCAACCATTTTTAAAATCTCTCCAAAGACCTTTTTCTTTCTCTTTATATTGATTAAAAAACACTTTCAGGAAACTTGCTGACATTAATTTTGATCACAAAAAGAACATGTAGTCATTTTTATTATACTGACGAATCCCGGGAGTCATCATATTCACCCCTACCAAGGTTTAAAGGAAAAATTGGAAGCTAAAGACTGCTGTGATAACAAGAAGTTAGGCCAAGAAGAAAAGTATTTTATAGGGTAAACAGAAGCAAGTAGTATTGAACAGTTACATTACTAGCAAACTTTTAAGGGGTTTAAGGTGATTATGAAGAAACACATAATAATAATAATAACAACAATAATAATAAACACAAAGCACAGTCTCTACCATTTAAAAAAAATTTGGTGTCACTTCAAAACAGTGATTCATCAATTTAATATCATCAAACTTAATCCAGCATGTTTATTTTTTAATCCTGCACTCTGAAGTCTCTCCTGCTACAATAAATTATTGTGGTGGAAACTGCAAAAAGACAAAGAATAGTGAACTCTGAAAAAAAGCACTTTTAGTATAGACAAAGAAGTACACTCTGTTCTTCAGATCAACAAAGAACATGATCTTCCATCTTCCACATTTGAGCACATTGTAAAAAAGTTCACAAAAATGTGACCAGGGACAGATCGTTGTCCCAGAATAGGTGTGAATATGGTCAAGTAAAACAGGTGAGAAACACTAGCAAGGATTCCTAGTTTTTCCACAATTTCTAAAACACCTATCTGGAAATTTTCTACCCTTTTAATAACCTCTAACACAAACCAGTTTTCAAATTACATTCACAAAACCTCTGATTTCTGAGGTAACACCAAAGAATCAAAGCAATTTTACCTGTGCTCAAGACCACACAGTGTTTTCAGAGCAAACGCAACTTGTCAAAATAATCACAACTGTTGTTCAAATTTTTCTCAGTTTTCTCTGAAAGACCATTTTGATCTTGCTCATCCTCATTTTCCTCATTTGCCTTTCAGATTGTTTCCATCCATTGTGGGTATTAACCTTAAACACACCTTCTCTGGTTGAGCACTCTAACCTGGTGCATAATGGTTAAATTATATCATTAGCAAGTTGCTGTTGTGTTTAACTTCTGCCAACTGTTGTTAGTGTTTTGCATGACAAAGGTAACGCAATGAAAACTGTGTCTTATTTAGTAAGAATGTTTTACAAAAAGTAAAATGAGATCTGCAAATTGTGTCTAAATAGGTGGAACCTGTTTAAGGCTTTGCCAAAAGAGAGTCATTTTATAAATTAGCTTAAGACGTTTAAAATTTTGTGCAGAAAATGGGGGTTAGTGTTTCAGCAATTCAAAAAACTTTCAACGATAAATACCAGCAATTTACAATTCCATCCCCCAAGGACTGTATAGTATAAAGGATCTCCATAGTATAAAAAGTTTTCATCTGTTTATGTACACTAGGATGATATATAGAAGCAAAATGAAAAATAAAAGATATTTGTAATGGTAAACCAATAAGGGAAAAGCAGAACCAGATGAAAAACTAAATTGATGAGGTGATGTAAAATACAACCTCAAGAAAAAAAAAAAAACACCTCACATCAGAGAAAACAAGCAATCAACACATAGCTCTGAGAAAATTGATACTAAAGGTTATGCTGGCAGAACAAGACTAGGATAGCATAGACACCAAAAGTTGGGAAGCAACAAATGTAACAGGATTGCAATAATCTCATTTCAAATGCAGTGACAAAACTGTTTTAAGAAAGATTGATTTAGTGATGTTTTAAAGCTTGAAAAACAAAAAAGGTAAGGTTCTGGGATTATTTCTACAACATTATGACAAAAGATCACCAATACCTTTAATGCAAAGCAGAAAGCATAAAATGTGCCTGTCTTTTGTATTACTAATTTATTAGTATGCTATACCATATACTATCAACAGTACTGGATTTGTTTTAATGCACCAACCAGGAGAAGCACTCTTAATTTTGTTTTATTTTGTATAGTACAATGATGTAAAGACTTTTCATTTCATCCTGAGGCTTTATGTACCCCTGTGGACAGGTAATTGACTTTTTTCTTCACTTTATAACCTGTGTTCGTAATCATTTAGATGTGGTTACCTATGTCACCCACGAGTGTTCTTAGACTGTTAGTCAACATTAACATTTTGACTGTCACCATGTTTCGGTTGGGGGTTTTATGGAGCCAGAAGTTACCATATTTATAGAAGGTGGAGTGCATAGTTATTATCTAATGATAGCAAGCTTGGTTATTAAGCTGAATCCATTAGCTGCAAGGGCACATCACACAGACACACATATCTGCTAACTAGTGCTTGGCATAAGCTTCTTGAGTGGTCTGTACCATATTATTTATCAGATAACTCTATTAAAATGCTGCAAAAGGGACCGACAGCACAAACACAATGAAGAGGTTCAGGTCAGTGATTCAAAGCATCCACACCCCTAACTCCAGGGGGGGGGGAAGCTATCCATACAGGACAAAACTGTTTTCTGTAACAGGTTGTAAATATGTTTTTTTTATTGCTGTAAAATTGGGCATTTTTCAGCTCCAGAGGTTCCTACTTGTTTAAAATTTGATCAACAGTGCAGATGAGCACACTAGTAATCACTCAGCTGACACTGCTGCTAGAAGCGCTAAAAGGTAGCAGTTTTCTTTCTTTTTGGAAATACTGGAAGACTTTCCCAGTAGTTCTTGGGGAACATCCTTCCATGGAAAAGCTCTGTTTTTCTAGGCCTTGTGTACAAGTGTCTGGCTGCATGCCAGTTGTCAGGATGACTATGTCCACTACAGATTGGAGTCCCCCATCTCCCAGCTAATTGTCAGGGACAGCCTGGTAATTCCATAGGTAATAGCAGAGCAGCCCTCTGCTAATGGATTTCTATCTGCGAAATGAGACTTTGGAACCACCATGACAAAATGACTGACAGGTAGATTAAAGCGCAGACAGATGGAGGAGGGGGAAGACAGAGAGCGAGAAAGGAGTATGCAAACTGCAAACAGAAAATGTGATGAAAAGGAGATGAGAAGTTACAAAAAAGGGATAAAAAAAGAGACAACAGAACAGACAGAACAGCTGTGGAACAAAAGTACTGATACAAGGAATACTGCTGTGGTGCCCCACCTAAAAGAGGAACTTCAGAGCAATTTCATCAAACAAAACAAGCTTAACTTTTCTCTTCTATTACAATTTTTCCCTTTAAAGGGGCTGAAAATGATATTTATTAACATGTTTTATTAACCTTGGGCAATGTGAAATGAAAGAAAGGATCATCATTACAATGCCAGTCACAGTGCTAGAAATTAATTTACAGGAGAGGTGGTGCAGAAAATTATTTAAAAAACTGTGATTGTTTTAAAGTCTGCTCTAACAACTGCTACCTGAGCCATATTAATGGCAAGTTTTAATCAGAAAAACCACCTTCATCCTAGACGCATTAACTCCAGATACTTTAAATCAGACTTATTGCTAGTGCAGACTTATCTTACCCTTAAAATAATATCTATTCTCTTTGCCCTAATGTGACACGTGTTTAGGACACAGTCATTTTGCATTTATAAGACGCATTAATGTTTATTCTTTCCTAATCTGTGCGTTGACAGTTCCTGAGAAACTGAATGTAATACAGAGAGTTTTGCTCTACATTAAGATGGTGTAAGCTACCAACACTCATCATTTGATAGCATAGAACTGTTTCCATGGAAATATAATAAGGCAAACTTTGACTTTGAATAGCAATAATATTAATAAATTAAACAACAGGTTGTATCTGCAGCTTCGGTCAGTCCAGAGTATATTGATTAACTTCTGAAGTCAGGAAACAGAAATGCCGCAATTTGATGTGAAGAGGCAGCTTTGTCTGTGCCAAAACAAAGACTATTTTTGTAAGGTAGAGGTCAGAGCTAAACCCAGACACTGGGATATTTTCTTCAGATGGGTATTTAGTTTTCAATTTTGAAACATTGATTTGTTTTGTTTGTTTTTTCCTTTGTAATTAAGACTACCATCTGGGCTTGGACAGATAATATCCCTCTCAATTACAGCACTGATTATCGAAATTATTACTGTATTGTTACCAACTTAGTGACTATTTTGCTTGATTTAGCATCTCTGCATCATATGCCTGTACTGATTTTTTTTTCTTCTTTCTAAAATAACTGCGTGTAGCCTCCTGCCCCACAAAGCACAAGTTTGTACTCACTAATGACTTGATGAAACAGATTTCAAGGAAAAATACTGGTTGATATTTACTGTCGAACTAACTTGACCATTTTTCTCAGATTGCCCCAACCAACCAGGATAGGTAGTAACACATTCTCTGTCTGTTTTTGTTGCTTAATGGTGATTGACCAACAGCTTATGAGTACATTACCACCACCTTTCAGCAATAGCTGAAAAGGTAGTAGTTGCATAAAATACTACATTTCTGTAATGATTTTTAGAATATTAGAAAATCATTCACATCTATATTATATATTTTTTGCTTTGTTTTAAAACAAGAAATGTTCACAACAAGAAACCAGAATGTCACAGTCCATGACAATTCAGAGATTACTGTAATATGTGAAGCAGAGGAAGAAAGTTATTAAGTTTTGTTGCCATTGGTTTGCTGTTTTGCACAAACTAATGACAATTAAAATTCACTGAGAAGTTAAGGACGCACTCAAATTGTCATATCCAGAACAAATTAATCTAGTTTCACTAAAATCCAACTAGTACTCTAGGAGGAGTAACAATTCTTGTGAAAATGGAAAAGCACCCATAAAACGACAAATATACCCTTGACCTTCAGCACAATTTGTGTGAAAACCCAATAGGTGACCACTATGTGCAAGTTTCACTAAAATCAGACCTGAGGAGTAGCAATTCTTGTGAACTGTGGAGGGACAGACGGATGCCTTACCATCGTATAAGCTAATAGGTCTTTTGGCTGAATTATAGTAGTGACGACTTGAAAATTTTAAATCATCACTGTCCACCCTTGATAGTATGATTTGTGTTGCGTTAAACTTCTTCACTTTATGTGAACTTTCTTTTCATAAAAAACCATAGCATGATTTCTATCCAACCTTCTGAACTAAAAACAACATTTCTGTTTTTTAGTTCTTCAAAATCACAGGTACAACCAAAAGGCACAATTTACATACAATCCTCCATGCTTTTGTTAATGGAAGTCCCTCAATAAAAGCATGGCAGCACTTCTCTGATGTAACTGGGCCTTTAAAGTTGACTGATTTTGATTTCAGTCCTCATGATACTGCAGGCCAACCCTCATTGCTACTGGGAGGTATTTTCCAAAACACTCAATGACAAAAGAGGGGATTTTCTCGGAATTGCTTTAGTGAGCTTCAGACGGCGAACACTATTACTGCTGGGACATCATTTAGACAGAAGCAGATGGAACACGCATTACATCAAGTCTCACTATAACAGTTGACTTGAGTCGGGGTGTTGTAACCATGATTGGGGCTTGATTGCTTTCTTTCCAACAACAAAGGAAATGACAGCTACAAACAGAAGTACATTGTACAAAGAAATCAAATATGGTTGCTTTCAGATGAAATCTTTCATGTACAAAAGGTTGGTTTTCAGGAATTTAGATTCAGACACGATAATGCTCAGACTGACCATCATCCTCTTGGTAAGCTGGATTTGTTTTGCCAATTTTATAGCCTTCACAAAGCCACTGTAACAAGTAAGCAAAGAATAATCCTCCCCACACCCAAAGTATTTGGATGATGTATCTAAATTATCTCTTTGCTCAAAATCTTCCCTTCTTTTCCTGTATCTTTCTCATTCATCATCTTTTCTTCGTTCAACTCTCGTCTTTCCTGTCACCTCCTTTACAGGAAATAGGAAAGTGAATCACAGAAGAGATTTTTACTGTTTCTGTTTTGTTTCTGTTTTGTGCAGTTTCTGGTTTTCTGACACTCCTATTCCTGCTTTTCTCTCTTCTGTTTTCTCTCCACTCTTGTTTTGCCTTTTGAAGCTTATATGAAATCTGTCTGTTTGCAGTCCGATTTGTGCTTTTTATGGGCCATTCTGTTATGATGCCAGTACTCATCTGTCTCTCTTTTCCTCTATTCTCCCCTTCATATAAAGATGGGGATGACTTTTTTCCTTGCTGTGCTCTTCAGTCAGATTTTTTTTGTGCAATCTCTGTTCTCTCAATCTGTGGTCTCTCCTTTGCTCTTTCGGTTTTCTGTGCCAAGATGAAAAGATCACTCTTGTCTGCTGTTTGTTGTTTTCGCTCTGAGAGTTTTTCCTCTGGTTCTTTGCCACATGCTGCTAGTCTGACAGCTTGGGTCAAACGAACTGACCCACCACGCATTGCTAATGTGCTCCGGGGGAATCAGTTAAATTATTCTCACTGTGGGGGTGAAGACATACACTGGCATCAAACTCCTCAAGGTTACGCAGTATTTAGCCCTAAAGCTTCCAGCTGTTTACAGAAGATGAAGCACAGATGTGTGACAAATTAAAGGAAAAGCCAACATGAAGAGCCTTAGGTCGCCACGTGCACAAAAAAGTGCTTCATAGTGTCTTGGCGATGATTCTACAGCTCTATGAAGCACTACTAGAGAGATTGAACTCCATTCTTCTTAGAGATCATCCCTTATTTGCTGATGGTGTAGGAGAATGCAATCTAATACATCTAGGGCTGTATTCAACTATTCAACCAAAGAAAGCCTTGAGCGGGTATGTGTGTGTGTGTGTGGGGTAGGATTTTTCTCTAGATTAACTTAACCTGTTACAGTGTGGGGGTACACTCTGCCTGCTAGCCTTTTTAGCCTCAATAAATTATAAATAGACATTAAAAAGCTGCTATTTGCAATATTTTATAATTTACAAAAGTCAGCGCAATGTTTTCAGAAAATCTGCATTTTTGGTAGTTGAGTTTGTAACACAAACTGCAACAAAGTTTGCACTTCACTTTTAGGCCATCTGTTTTAAGACAATGCAGCCACAATGTAAACATTAATTAAGCTAGCTGTCACTGACAGGCTGTCACAGGTAGTCTGTTCCACCCGCTGTCAAAAATAATGGCTCAATCCTGAAAGGCTATTTTTTAAGCTCTTTTCCATTTATGAAGGTAACACTGGCAATTTTCCCAATGATGAAAATTTAGTCAGATGAGAACATATTGACCAAACAATTGTCCAGTCGACGCCAAGACTACAGTTCTAAGCAACTTCAAATATAAATAAATAAAATTCAAATGAACAACGCATAACTAAATTAGGCCCTAACTAGGTGCTCCAGGCCGTCTCACAAGGCAAACCACTGCTCCCTGCCAGCCTGCCTCCACGAGGGTGAAGAGAGGGCAAGGTGGCAGCAATCCAGAGCCAAAGGCAGCTTCAGGCAATATGCCACAGCAATACTGCTTCCATTGATTCAACTACGAAATCCTCACAGTTTTACTTCTAGATAGTTATTGTGGATTTCAGGCACTCTTTCTGTGATCATGGTTCAAACTGCCCTAAATTTTGATCTTTTAGGAAGGTGTGAAACTGCACTGCTGTACAGGAAAGGGGGGACTTATAACACAAAGAGATCTCTGCAGCAAATACAAAATCAAAAGAGTAAAAAATTTACCCAGCTGTTTCATTTCTGCAATGACTGGGAACAAAATTGTAGTTCAGTTTGAAATTTGATTAATCGCCAAGACCCAGCTTATACCCATCAGGACAGAAAGGTTTCACCCCAAGATAAAAATTATCCCTCAGTTCAACTTTGTATTGATTGGGGTGGACCCACTTGTCCATAGCAGCTAGAGATGTCACCGGAACCAATACCTTTCAATACCAAAAAGTGTCATAGGCAGGATATGTACTGAGGCGGCTATTCTTCCAGGAACTGGAACTGCAGCATACACCTAGAGGTGTTCTGGTCTATCTGTACATGCTGAAGAAGGAGGATGCCTACAAACATAGGATATACTACACATGGCACAACAAAAACTACATGCTGGGCCAGATTATCCAATAGCTGTTCTGGGGACACGCCCTGGGGCCCATGTACAATTGGGGGCCCATCGAAGAAGCAATTACCAGAATTGAATTCTCTTAAACGTTAGTTCCTGATTTTTTTTATTTTTTTTTTTTTTTAATCATAACAAAATAAATACAGTAGTCTTTATTTTACCTTCCCCTTTCCCCTCCCAAAGTCAGCTACCTAGTGGATACAGTACTTCCAAAATGAATGAATCAGGTGTGATAGAAGAAAACAGAAATGTGATGCTCAACTTTTATGAAAATTGCCATTTTTTGTTCAGCCCATTCAGGATGAAAATACTGCAGTTAACTTTAAAGTTGTTGAGACATTCAGTAAGATGACACACAAGCTAATCCAGAGGTTAGATGTAGCAGCAACTCTCAATCACAGTGAATTTATGACCTGAAACTTTGGTTGGATCTAAATGAAGGAGCTAGGCTGCCCTCACCATTAGAGAGGCTGCTGCACCTCACAACCAAAGAAGCGAGTATCCAGGGAATATTTCTGTTTTACCTGCGTTATTATTATTATTATTAAAGTTTATTTCTTTTTTAAGTAGACATCTCAAAAGTGCTTTTCCCAAGAAAAGCTCTTTAAACTCAACTTCATTGTTTCAACACTCATCTGGAAGCAGGACTGTGCTACTGGCAAGACGCGCTGAGAGAAGGAAAAAGAGGAGGAACTCATCAGAGAGATGGAAAGACAGAGAAGAAGAGTGGAAGAAGACAACAATAAGTGTGTGTTGTTTGCACGAGAACTAAATTTCTGCATCGTGACATCTCTAATACCAACAAAGTATCCCTCATAGCAACACGGTCAAGACTTTTTCACCTCACTATATGTTATTCCACACTGATATACACATGTCCTACATCCCAGAAAGTTTTTATTCTGTTCATCTGGACACCGTGTTTTCAGTTGGAGAAATGTTCTCACTCATCATACAGTGACTTTTTCAGTCTCAGCTGACTGCAGGTTTCCCCAACCTTATAAACAGTACAATTGCGTAACAACCAAAACTAGCACCGTTATCTAACAATGAGCCACAAGCTTAGTTTCATGATCACTAATATGCAAACTGTCATGACCATTCATCAGTGGCCTTGACAATTTGCAGATCTCTGTGCTATTCACAGAGAGCTCTCTGTGAATAGCATCATGGTCATTGATCAATGGCCATGGCCATGAAGTTTCTCCCACTAAAAATGCTGCGTCCAGATTAACAGAATTAACTTTGCAGGATCTCCTTTTCTGGATTATTGAGCATGCATCAAGACATATGTCCTACAGTTTGGCATAGGACTGACTGAAGTGGAACATTCAGTGGTTGTTGACCTAAATTGACATCAACTGGTCTGATGTAAGATAAAAGTTTGTTGGAATGCACTCAGCTAACCAAACTTCACTGCCACAAACATCAAAAGAGGTTTTATTTTGAACACTGACCACACATGCTAGACATGATCTCAGTGTTATGTCTCTGGTTTAGGTCTGACAATGCTTAGCGTTTCAACTCTGTATAGCCTGGTTTTACAACAAGCTGCAATTTACATATTTAAAGAAAGACGTGCTAATTGTTGCTTTTATGTACTCTAAAAAGACACAATCTGAAATGTTTCATATCAGACAAAATGATAAAAAAAAAACAGCGACTTGTAGACCATCTCAATCTCTCAACTATGCAAGTTAATGAATCAGTGATAGAGCTTAAATCAGTGTAGAGCTTAGTATTACATTTATACAGCTCTGTGACAGAAAATTACATTTACTGGACATTCATAAATCTTAATTTTCATGCCAAATGTTTATTTCTGAGCATAATTCTGACTTTGTAAGTCTCACGATCTAGACACAACAGAGCGCGCGAGAGAGAGAAAAAGAAGACAGGTGGAAGCACAGAAATAGATCAACAGACTGACAGAAAAGAGCAGACACGTGAAGCCCTGGGGAGATGTTGTGTCTAGGTGAGGTTTTACAATGTGGAACATCACAACACCTCCATATCAGACATCAAGAGGATTTCCACAACAGCTCTCTTCCTTCTTCTGTCATTTTACTCACTTTCTCTCCCTTCTTTCACTCTACCACTCTTTTTCAGATTCTTCTGCAGCCCCACCCTGTCTGCTACCTTATGGTTTCTTGCCACATCTGTCAGGTACAAGGAAAAAACCAAGTGTTTTTTTATACAGTATATTCTGAAGAAAAAGCGCTGTTTCACTTAAACTTTATCACCCAAATTACACAGTCTAGTATTTAAAAAAAAAAAAAAAAATCACTAAGTGGTGGCTCAGATGTGAGAGCAGATTTTCATTGGTGTATGTGTGTGTACTATGAAGTGCTTTAAGTACCTCCAAGGTAGAAAAACATTATGTAACTGTATTCCAGTTACTGTTTAAAACTGCCACTTCCCATGTACCACCCAGTATCTCCAGAGCAATGCAGCTTATTTGACTTGACTGATCAACAGTGACAAAATAATTTGATAATATTAAGTCTGTCCTTTATGGTTTAACTTTGTAAATTATGAAACAGTTTCTCAAAAAAAACATTTTTTCCCATTTCTCTGCAATTCAGAAGATGACTTCCCTCATGGATCAAATCAGTTTAAAATAACTAGCCAGCCTAGCCAAATGTATCTACAGTAATGTTACTAGATGCACTGGACATGGCTGTCACCAACACAGAGGATAAGAACAAATGCATCATTTTATTTGTATATTTTCATTTTTGCATTGTTTTGTCATGTTTCAACTTAAATAAAAATGTTTTGCACTCTGCTGACAGATGAGGACGTAACAAATGTAAAAAAAATGTTCTGCAAAATGTGGGGCATGCTGTAGTGTGCGAACCTCTGTCTTATATTAACTAAATAAATAAATAAACAAGCATTTCATACATCCCAGCATTGTTAGTTGTTGCTTTATGTTTTCAGGTTGTCCATCCCATATACTTGTGAATATGACAAAGTTTACCTGACTCAAGGATGAAGAGATTGGATTTTGGGGGTTCAAAATGGACCAGGCTGTTTTTAAACCTTTTGTGTAATCACAAATTGGTGTTTTCTTTGTGAACAGTTTAGTGACATTTGCTCAAAGCTTCAATTTTTTTTAGTTTTTTAAATGTTACTCAACATATAATTTTTCAGTTCTACTTCACTATGCTGTAAATATCAAAGACTATCAAATGATTTGTCAAAGTGATAACATAATACAGGTGTTTCACAGTGTCTAAGTGTGTTTTTTTAATGTTTACCTATTCGTAGCATGAACCAATCATCACTTCTGAATGGTCTTTTCATAAGCAGCTGGTGTTTTCTAGCAGTGATATCTGCTAGAAAACTTTGGTTATTTTGAGTTGTATGATCTTTTCATAGAGGGTAAAGATTGATTTGCCCTTCTCCATCCAATAATACGCATGAGGCTGCACTGATAATGACAGCCAAGCACACGCAGGACACATCATCCCCAACGGAGTGCAGGTATATGGATCATACCCTAGATTGCACAGTGTCTCTATGCAAGTGTGCATGCATGTAATTATGCATTTACAATTTTAACGTCTTTGTGGGAACGTCTGATGTCAGCCCACATGCGTAATGTGTGTACTAATGTGTTTGTTTACTGCAAATGTGTGAAAATCGTGTGTGTGTATGTATGTGTGTGAGAGAGAGAGACAAAGATAGAGAAGTAGAGAGAAAAATAGAGAGAGAGAAAATACCAGCATTGTCAGCTGCACTTAGTTCAGAGCCCATGTGATGAGTTCTCCACAGTGGCTGCAGGGGCCACAACCCCATTATTCGCAGGTCACACACACTGACCCCTAGTGTGAGAGTTTATGGGATTGAAAGTCCTGTTGTGGTCTGGTTCTGTACTTCATGGAGTACAAACATCGTGTGTGCATGTCTGTACGTGTATCTGAGTGAAACGTGAGAGAGATATAGATAAGACAAAGTTTAATATCAGCTATGCGTTTAATGTTTGAACTAATTTATGTCAGGTTTATGTTCAGTTCAACATAAAATGCCCACAGGTATGCCCACAAACATTTCATAAAGAGGAGAGAATACATGGGAGAATTCTGAAATGCTAAAGATGGCCTCACTGGCCCCAAAGAGCCAATCAACAGTCAAACTGGGAAAGACATTAGCCAATCACTTTGCACTGCTGCACGCAAACCAACCTTAACCATTTCAGCTGTTTGGTGGCAGGCACATCTCTCTGTGCTCATTATTGTTGTATAATATGTAGCTAACTGTACTTTAAAATGTTTCTTTATGTACTGTCTTTATGTCCATAACGTGAATTAGCCTGGCATTTGTTCAGTGCTCTTGTGGGATGAGCATAGATGCAGTTCATGTCGACATCTGGATCAAGCATTGTTGTAAAAATGTGACCATGATTAGTAGAAGTACAACTATGCAGAACAAAAAAAAAGCTTTTTAAACCTTGTTTTTGGGCAAAGGTTACCAAACTTTTGAAGCATATTTGACTGGTGATTCTACATACAATACCAGTCAAAAGTTTGGACACACTTTCCCATTCAATGTTTTTTCTTTATTTTCACGACTATTTACATTGTAGATTCTCACTGAAGGCATCAAAACTATGAATGAACACACATGGAATTATGTAGTAAACAAAAAAGTGTGAAATAACCCAAAACATGTTTGATATCTTAGACTCTTCAAAATAGCCACCCTTTGCTTTGATCACTGCTTTGCACACTCTTGGCCTTCTCTCAATGAGCTTTATGAGGTAGTCACCTGAAATGGTTGTCCAACAGTCTTGAAGGAGTGCCCAGAGATGCTGAGCACTTGTTGGCCCTTTTACCTTCACTCTGCGGTCCATCTCATCCCAAACCATCTGGATTGGGTTTAGGTCAGGTGACTGTGGAGGCCAGGCCATCTGGCGCAGCACTCCATCACTCTCCTTCTTGGTCAAATAGCCCTTACGCAGCCTGGAGGTGTGTTTGGGGTCATTGTCCCATACGCAAACCGGATGGGATGGCATGTCGCTGCAGGATGCTGTGGTAGCCATGCTGGTTCAGTGTGCCTTCAATTTTGAATAAACCCCCAACAGTGTCACCAGCAAAGCACCCCCACACCATCACGCCTCCTCCTCCATGCTTCACGGTGGGAA